>JAOVVB010164354.1:0-11561 GCA_028570985.1 Heterobranchus longifilis | reverse complement strand
ATTGCAGGGAGTAATGGAACAAGAAGGAGCAGAAACAGAGAGCTGTTAGATGAAAAGCTGCAGTTGACAGGCTGCACCCCCTCAAACTTCTCAAAAAGGGTAATGTTGCTAAACTTACGTAAAGTTTACTTTCACTTTCAAAGATGCTGTGTTCAGCATGAAAATCAGATCACGGTTGCTCACAGAATGATAGAAAAAGGCCAATTCTTGCCTGACTTCTTTATTAAAATGACAATAGTTTGTTTAGCTGCCCCCAGTACTCTGACACCTGCAGTATTAAACCATATTTTCTGTTACCACCGGTAAATCGAGTGTCGCCACGGTATAGTTATATTATTTTATCTGTTTATTTTGTAATGCATAGGTATGTATCTTTTAAAAGACATGTTCACGTTGAAATAAATAGACCTATACAAGTAGTTATGTCTCTCGTTGTATTGGTTTTTGCCTTTTTATGGACGTAATGCGGAAAAATTGATATTCTAATAGGTTTGAACCTATGTATTTAAAAAAAAAAAAAATAATCGAACGTCATTTTTGGCCAATTTTGACAGCCCTAGTATGCAACGGTTATAAATGAGACCCCAGGCTGCCTCTGTTACCCAGGGAAACATACTGTATTCTGGATTCAGCGGCTCTGCCTTGATGTAGCCATGCAATGACAGGCCTGGTACAAGGTCCCCGTGGGCCGGTACTGGACGTGAGGGTAATAGCCAATCAGGTGGCAGACGGTGGGTGGTGATGTGGTGGTGACACAGCCTGAGATTTTTGGTTTCGTTGGCAGCCAGCGGCTGAAGGCTGCGAAATGTATCTGTCACTTCCACTGGCAGGAGCGCCATGTTAGCGCATCAATCAATGCCAGAGGCCAGGACGTGGACACCAGCCCAGGAACAATGTGTTCGTTAATGCAAGTCTGAGGGCGCGTGTGTTTTAAGATGAGCTCCAGCCTTCTGTTCCAATACAGACTTAAGGTGAGAGGTAACAGACAGAGAGAGTCTTAGAAAAGAGCAATGTGGGGCTGTAGACAGCGAGGCAGAGGGATATGCGAGTACTAACAGTTTACATATCTGCTGATCCAGGTTCAGATGTCTTACATTCTCTGCAACAAATATCAACAAGAAAGTCGACTAAGAGGTTGGAGATGGAAAGTTTACACCACCCTGGACTGACAGGTTGAGTGAACCCTGCAGACCTGTGAATGCACACTGATATGAGCTATTTAATCCACAGTGTGTATCAGCGGAGGTGTGCAGCTCTGTCTGGATTACTGAACAGGCCTACCGGGCAGAGGCCCAGGGGCCCAAACTGTCAGAGGCCTGCCTGGCCTTCACCTGCAAAATGTCACACGAAGAGACACATACCGATCACGAAGACATGCAAAATGACCACAAAGAAGCATAAAATGACTATGAAGAGACACAGAGCAACTGCAAAGAGACACAAAATGACCACAAAGAGATACTAAATAACTGCAAAAGGGGCAAAACAACCACAAAGAGACACACAATAACCACAAAGAGACACAAAATGACAACAAAGAGACACAAAATGACTTCAAAAAGGGTCAAAACAACCACAGAGAGACAAAAACAACTATGAGACACATAAAGACGACAAATAGATAAAGTAACCACAGAGAAACACAAAAAAAACCAGACACAAAATCACTATGAAAAGGGGCAAAACAACCACAAGAGACAAAACAACAACCAAGAGACACAAAAAGGGGCAAAACTATTACAAAGAGATGCAAAACAACACCAAAAAGAGGCGAAAGCATCACAAGTCTGTGTCTTGCTCCGATGGTGGAGCCTTTTGCATGTCTGTGCCCTCAGGGGCCCATTGTCTCATAATCCGCCCATGGTCTGGTCTGCATCTACTGCTAAAAATCAGCCTGTCATTAATATGCACCTCAGATCTGGACTGTGTCTATTTATGATTTACTGGACTACTCTTACACTTAATGTTGAAATACAGCTACATCTCCACCAGTGTTGTGCTAGTTACTGAAAAATAGTAATTAGTTCCAGTTACTAGTTACCTCATTTAAAAAGTAACTTTACTAGGTACTTCCACAAAAAAGTAATGTCTAATGTGTTACTGTCATAAGTAACGCGGGACAACGAGGGTAAACGAGGGGAACCTGAACACACCATTAAGTTCCGTGATCAGTGCCTGCGCACACATGTTCATTATTTGTTTACAAAACTCAGAAGGCAAATGTTGCCACACCGGTGACTTCAGGGACGCAGGAGGATTTTATAGTTATGATGTTTGTCCGTCATCTCCGACTCCAGCAGTGGCCGTGGTGTTTGGAAAAGTACAGCTGCAGGCTAACTGTTACACCGGTAAGCTAACTGTTAGCTGTGTCTTTATGCTGCAGACTGTTGCACGTTCCGGTGTTGCAACGTTAATCCTTTTGAGTGTAATACATTCTCTTTAGATCATTTAGCTTTAATGTTATCTGCTGCCAGCCATAGTTTGCAGTCTGCTCTACTTTTATCATCTTTTTTTAAATCTTAAAATATCCCCACACTGCCGACATTGCTGCTCTGAAGAGAGGTGAACGTCACATTGCAGGTACAGGAACACTGTATTGGACCCAACTAATTTAGTTATTTTAAAAAGTAATGCGTTAGAGTGCTTGTTACTGCCCAAAGTAACGGCGTTACTGTAACACATTATTTTGTAATACGATAGTCCCAACACTGATCTCCACTATACACAATGATAATACATTTCTCTTGTTCCCACCCAAACAGAGATGAATACACACATTGTTTCCTTTTATGGGATTTATGAAGTTTAAAATTGACAGCTCCTCATTCACAACAGTAAGATTAATTCTGGACAGTAAATCTATCCATACTGATGACAGCCTGTTTATTTGTGTGCTTTCTTGTGGCCTGTGCTATGAAATATATTTTCATTCACACAGTAGCTATATTACATAGATTGGATGCTCATTGCATTACAGTAATTGCTGTTTATGTGCCAAGTGGCTCTCTTAATCACTTAGGACAATTAACATTTATGCTAATTCATATGCTAACTGTTGAGACATTTTCACAGTGGATTAGAATGACCTGGGGTTGGGGAACAGCAGTGGAATGTTTAGCCATGCTAGCAGCACGGCATTAGGGATGGCAATGTAAATGTTAAATGGACTGTAGTTATACAGCGCTTTTCTATGGATGTAAGCATTTGCACGCACTCGCATGCCTTTGGGGCTGCACGGGATCGATACACCGACCTTCCGCTTAGTGGACAACCACTACTGAGCCACAGCCATAGATAAATGGTAAATTGACTGCATTTATATAGTGCTTTTATCCAACTAGCCAACCATCAAGAGCAATTTTTGGGGTTCACTGTCTTGCCAAAACATTCTTCGAATCAGAATCGAATCGGATCAAACTGCCAACCCTACAATCAGTGGACAACCCGCTCTACCTCCTGAGCACCACATAAGGTTCGAACCCACAACCTCCAGTCTTCAGACCCTTATCACCCTGATCTATCTGATCTACCTCCCGAGCCACAGCAGCCCATCAAACAGTTTGGTTCTTCTGTCCAGGAATTTGTTTTGGAGTGTAACATCACAAAAGCTGTAAACTGGATTGGTATCAAATTTGGCAGAGCCATTCGTGATTCTAATGGGATGAATCCAAATGATTTTGGTAATCCCCTGACCACACATTTAGCACCACCAAGATGTCAAAATGTCCACTTGTCCAGCACTAAGTACCTCCAAAGCTCCTAATAGAGTCAAGATTAATGCTTAAATACTATGCTACCATGCTAAAAGTTAGCCTGTTCTGTTTTAGTCTTGTTGCATTCAACGTTGCAGAGGACGACAGGTTCACATTTTTTAAAGTCTGTCTTAAAACACTACTCACAGTTTATGTACAGTGCATTTATAGTTATTAATTCCTCTTGTCGATACAGACTGAAGTTTTTAGCACCACTCCTTGTCCAGTGGAATGATTACAGTGAACAATAAGTGTGTCCCAATTCATCAAATACCAACGCTTGGTAAGTGGCCCTATGCTTCAAACTATGATGCTCTAGGTACCCCTCTAGCGTCAGTTTTGGGCATGTCAGTTTCCATTTGTTAGATGCATAGTGTCTTTTCAAAAGGAACAGTTTCCGCTCGTTACCTGCATACATTTTACTTGGTTAGGTTTAGGCAACAAAACTACTTGGTTAGGCTTAGGAAAAGATTGTAGTTCGGGTTAAAATAACTACACTTGTTATGTAACTTATGTTTGTGGCATTATGCAAGGAATGTAATGTAAGAAAGTTAACTTCTGTAGCCTACATAACGTTGACATTTGGTTTCACATGGGACACGAAGAGCGGTCTCCTGGGTGAAAGTCCGTGTTTGTTTGACCCAGCCTCCTCCTTACGCAGACTTTCATTTTCAGTTTTCTCAGCATCTAATAATGACACGGATGAGTTTACACTGGAGTTAATTGGAAGTCCGGTGCGTTGATATCAGACGCCGAGGGCCCATGACCAAGTGTCGATATCTGACGAGTTGGGAGTGATGCCCTGTGGAATGATCTATTTCTATGTACTCTCAGGCAACTGTAGTTAGTATGACTTAATGCTGCTGCACTGATACAACTGTGAATCTGTGGATCTTGTCACATTTTATGTTGCAACATCTATGTCCTGATCCCTATTCTGTATCTCTTCTGTAATGTCGCTGCGCCAATTAGGCGGGTCAAATTCCTCATGCTTGCCGAACTCTGAAAGGGCAAACTGTAGCTTTTCCCTTTTTCCGCCTTGTTTCCTACCAACCCAACAACTTCTTGATAATGGAACAGGAAAAAACACCAGTCAGTGCCATGAAGCCATCTAACATATAGGAAATGAAATCAGCATCCAAGAACTAGAGCACCCACGTATTCAAATTCAGTTAAGTGTGCCTCAAAATAGGCTGAGCTCCACAATAAATATTCCCACCCAGTCATGATGAATGCTGCAAGCTGCTCTGCGGGACTTGATTAGGCTGGTGAAGGGATGAAGGGGGGGCAGAGAGATGCTTGGGGACCCCCCTCCACCACCACCACTCTACCCAATGACATTTTCCCCCGCAGGGCCAGCACCAGACCAAATCACCCACACATTAATGCCGCTATTAGTTCTGTGATTAGGATGAGGAATGGTTGGATGCCTAATGAGCGAGTGTGTGTGCATGATGTGAGTTCTCGGAGTGTGCGTGTATATGTGGCCCACTGAGCAGCACTGGAGCCCTACGATGGCTTTGATTGACAAGAGGGGGAGATTACAGAAGAGGTTTGGGAGTGTCATCGGTAGAGGGATGGGAGGTTGATTCCCAGTCATGCACCTACGTGGGGTAAACACCTGCACGCACACACGCACGCAAACATAAAATGTCTATAAAGAGACACAAAGCAACTGCAAAGAGATACAAAATTACCACAAAGAGAACAAAAAGACCACAAAGAGACACAGAATAACTACAAAAACGGGCAAAAACACCACAAAGAGACACAAAACAACCACAAAGAGACACACTACCTCAACAAAGCAACACAAAAGGACCACAAAGAGACACAAAATAACCACAAAGAGACACAAAACAACAAAGGGACACAAAATAACTACGAAAACGGGGCAACACAACCACAAAGAGACAAAATGACCACCAAGCGACCCAAAACGACTACAAAGAGACACAATATGACTAAGAAGGGACACACAAAGACCACAAAGAGACAAAGTGAACACAAAAAGACAAAACTAAATACAAAAAGGGGCAAAACTATTACAAAGAGATGAAAAACAACAACAACAAAAAGGCAAAAGCATCACACACACACGTGTGCACACACACTGCACACGCACATGCACACGCACACTGGAATCATTGCTTAGTTTGCCTGCAATCTCCTTTGAGCAATTGAGGGAGCTAATGACACAATTAGGGTCTGTATTTAAATGAAAGCATTGCAGGGGGTGGGAAGGTGTGAATGAATGCACAAAGTGGATTGCTGGGTGGGTATATCAATGCTTATGATTTATTAAAACATTAATGTGTGCACTGGAAATTCAATCTGTGCTGATTAAACTCTAATGGAGACTGATGGAAGAAAAGGGGTGCGGGATATGGAACTGAGACCGAGTTAAAATGCGATCAACTCTGAGACGAGAGTACTACAGCAGTGACGAGAGCTACCGACTCGGCTCCGCCGGCCGGAAGTGCTCGCAGGCGGGGTTGGGACTGTAAACAAAGTTGGGGGAAGAGAGGACGGTTAATGGCTAGGCTAAGGCTAACTCCTCATCAGTTATCACTACCCAGCATTTTCCTCACCAATGTAAGGTCTCTGACGAACAAACTGGATGAACATCGGCTGCGGATCACCACTCATACATGGATTATGAATGGCAACATCATGATTTTAATAGAAACAACAGCTGCGTTCCCGACTGGCGTTGAGCTAACGGGATGCCGGTCTCATTCTCAAGAGAGACCTGATAAAACTTGGTGGCCACAGGCCATCGGGCCATGGTTAATGTCGAACCCTGTCTTGCCACATATCCATGTTGTTTAAATCGTTCACCTCCAACGTAGCTGAAAACATTCCTGTCGCACTGTTGTTGTGCTGGTTTGCGTGTTGTTTATGAGCTGCAGCGACCTTTGACTATTACGTCACGATGTGCACCCCCATCCCCAATCCGTGTCCGACCCACCTCTCGACCTGGGTCGCGAAGCCGAGTCGATCTACGCGGGTTAACCCTTTCAAACACAAAATCAATGGTGTTTCAACCCTGGTCGAGCCCTCGGTGTGAAAGGGGTAAGAGAAAGGGAGAGGGAGGATGACAGATAGAGTGAGTGACTCTGGGATTTGTGTGTTTCAGTTGCAGTGAAAAAGTGTGATAGTCTTTGTGTGTGAGTGTAGCTAGGAACGGCAGTCTTTGAATAAAATTTGATGAGTCGGAAAATTGCATATAAATCCAGAGTCCAAAAGCTGACTGGCTGGGGAAAACCAAAACACAGAGACACAGTGAAAGCAGCATACTAAGTGTGGATGGGCTTGTCCCTGACCTACATTCACTGCTGGAGGAATTCAATCTACCTGCATGATCACCAGTTACAGCACAGAGCGGAAATCCAATATGTTTAGATAAGGTACATTTATACATTTAATATCTCCTGCTACCAAGCCAATCTAATCAGGAGAAGCAAGATATTACTTGTTGGTCATTGCAATAAGTTATTAAATGTCAGTTAATGGGGTGGCCTCTAGCTCAATGTGTAGAGCGTGCGACCCATGTACGCTCCTGCAGCAGTCCAGGTTTAAGTTTAAGTTCATACTTAAGGCTTAAGGGCAAATTGGATTTCGGGAATGCATTGTTGAAGAACTAACTTTGTCAAATGTCATGAGATTGTGTACGTTAGCGACTGTTTTATTACTGTATGGAGCGATACTCTTTAATACTTTTTAATTGTAGGTCCGTATATAAAGCCCCTTTCACAGATGCACTGCAACCCTGAAGTTATCTAGACATTACCTGGAGGAGCTGTATGTGAGAACGCAAATGTCCAAATAATTCGGACCGGACATTAACTGGACTTTACCCTGCCAGCTCTGTGTAATGTCCAATTGAGCCCATGTGTGAATAGATCCAGTCATTTCATGCGGCTGGTGCAAAACCAGAAGAAAACGTACACAAATGTACATGAAGACCCCAAAAAAGTCTAACTGGAGAGATGATGAGATTCGGGAACTTCTGTCGGTAATCGTCGGACAAATTCAAGGAACCGTAAGAGACTCAGTTGTTTATAACCAAATTACAAACCGGCTATGTGACCGCGGTGTAATCCGTGTCATGTCCTGCCTCCTGCAGGAAACAGACAAGAGAGTGGTATCGATCTTCTCATTGAACTCTTGGCAAGACATCGAATAAGTGCATTTCCCAAAACATGGAACTATTCCTTTAAGGCCAGAAGCATTATGGGCAGATATGTTTAGTACATCTTTAGTTTAGTAGATATAGTTTAGGACTGTGGGAGAATTACTGACAAGGGGAACGTACTGTACACTGTGTAGTCTCACAGTCTGCAATGGATGTCACACACTGTATGCGTACAACCACTAATAGAGCTATGTGGTTAAGTTCCATCACACTACCAATGCTCAAACACCAGAAAATATATCCTTACATTATATAATAAGTGGTCTGCTCTGGATTAAAATCCAATACAGTTTGGATCGAGTGTGTGGCACACACGTTGGCTTTGGCAACTCTTGTCCTTTGATCCACTATCCAAAATAATATAAATGCTGGATATATTGATGATGAAGACAAAGCAGTCTTGAAAAACTCGTCCACACATTTATCTTCAGTAGACTTGACTACTGTGACGGTGTCTTTACAGGTCTCCCTAAAAAATCGATTAGACAGCTGCAGCTGATTCAGAACGCTGCTGCTCGAGTCCTCACTGACACCAAGAAAGTTCTGAGGTCTTTACACTGGCTTCCTGTCTCTCAAAGAATTGATTTCTTAGATTGCTTTATAAAGCACTTCATTGGTTCAGGACCAAAATACGTTTCTGATCTTCTGCTACATTATGAACCTCCCAGAACTCTCAGATTGTCTGGGACCGGTCTACTTTCTGTCCCCAGAGTCAGAACTAAACACGGAGAAACGGTGTTTAGTTTTTATGCTCCACATACAGTATCTGGAACAAACTCCCAGAAAGTTGCAGGACTCTCAGCTCTTTTAAATCAAAACTGAAGACTTTTCTGTTTGCCATTTTCCATTCTTTAAATGACCATTTTAACTACTTTTTAAATTACTGTCTTTAACTGTTTTTAAAAATGTCCTTTCATGTTTTGTGTAAAGCACTCTGAATTGCCTTGTTGCTGAAATGTGCTATATAAATAAACTCGCCTTGCCTTGCCTTGAAACATCAAGGCTGCAACCTTATTTGGATGCCCAGTTTATCACGCCGGGTGATGTGAATGGCGATAATATGCTAAATTTGTGTGATGGTGTATTGTAAAAGCCTGCACAGCAAAACCCTGATCGATCTGAACTCCATTCAGAAAACAAGCATTTTATAAGTTGTTTGCTTGTCGTCTTGACAAAGCATGAATTCAGACTTTCTACAAATCTGCATCATGGTGTAGTTATTTTGGCATACTTTTGATCCTTTTATTGCAATTAAATCCCACCGAAATCATACCGATACAGTAGCGGCAGTCGCTCAGGCACAGTTCCTGGAAAAGGCGGACTTCCACGATAGGTAGCAAGCAGCAATAGTGTTTTTTTCGGCCAAGGTTGATGACGGAAGGAAATGGCAGCGTTGGTATATAACAAGACGTGTATCCACACGTGTGCGAGTAAGGCGAATAAACAAAATGATCCTGTGGTATGTGGTAGTATGCGCATTTGGCGTGAACACAGCAACACATCAAACATTTGCATTTGTTGTGCAGATTAAGAAATGATCGCATTTCCCCTGTGGGGATCAATAAAGGTATATCTTATCGCACCAAACTTGTGTCTGCTTTTCACTCACAATAGTCAGCCTAAAAGTTGTACACAGTGTCTGCATCTTTAGCGGCCTGGCTTTAGTCAAAGAAGTGTTTGTGTTCTCCAGAGGAAGCCACATGGGATGTGATATTACAGAGCGCTCTGGGATCCAGAGTCTGGTTAGAGAGCTGAAGTGTGAGAGGCCAGTAGGTCAGAACTCACTTGGCACTCGGTTGATGGCTCTCAGGGGTCTCAGCACGCGAACTGTCCTCACCGCTGAAAAACTGACATTCTGCAGGTTGAGCGAGTACTCCAACATCCTGCAATACATGGAGAGAAAGAAAGATGTGTAAGTACAGAAACAACAAACCAAATAATTGCTATCATAGCTCACACTGCAGAGCCTGCTTCATCATCTGGGAATAAAAACAGAAAATGTAAGGACAATATTATGTAGCCAATTATATACTGTATGTACTACATGTTCTCCCGTTCTCACTACACATGTGGTAATTAATCCTCTAATGTCCCGAGTCACATTTACATTCTTTTTGTCATTTTTTTCCATTCATTCTTTAGAGATGCCTGCAGTACCAGCCCAGTCGCCAGAATACAATGTTGGCATTGTACATTTCTGCAAACCAGGGATATGTTACATTTCTAGGTTTCATATCAACATTTCAACAGTGACGTAGTTTAGATCACATGTATAAGAACTGAGGTTCTCATCAGGAGGAGGAGGGGACGGTGGATGGCGTGTAACCACCTGGGTGAGACGGCAGCAGACCACTGTTGCAAGAAGTTGGGACATTTCCAGCAGTGGTTCTGGCGACAAAATCTGGTATTTTTTAACGAGAGGTCTGGACAAATCCAGGCGTGGTTGTGGAGACAAAACCAGGTATTTTACGCCAAGACATTTCCTTTTCCTAACCCAGTGGTTTTTGTGCATGAACCTAACCACACATTAACCACAGGTCCAGACATTTCCAGCCGTGGTTCTAGTGTCAAAATCAAGTATTTTTTTAAGGAGAGGTCGGGACAAATCCAGGCGTGGTTGTGGAGACAAAATCAGGTATTTTTTAGTGAGAAGTTGGGACATTTCCAGCCGTGGTTGTGGCAACAAAACCAGGTGGATTTTAACGAGATGTCCGGACATTTCCAGCCGTGATTCTGGTGTCAAAATCAGGAATTTATTAATGAGAGGTCTGGACATTTCTAGCCGTGGTTGTGGCAGCAAATATCTGGTATTTTTTAACGAGAGGTTGGGACATTTCTAGCCATGGTTGTGGCCACGAAGTTAAGCATTTTACGCCAAAACATTTCCTTTTCCTAACCCAGTGGTTTTTGTGCATGAACCTAACCACACATTAACCACAGCCTTGTCACATAAAATTAAAAATTGAAACGTAAGTTTCAACATATCCGCATGTGAAACGTACAATTGGGTTGGCAGTACGTGTCATCGAAAACAACATGCTTTCATTCCAACTACAGCAAACAGACCAGAAAGTTAGAAAAGCACCTCACGCATACTGCGTGTATTTGTGCTTGTACATGGAGCGCGGCACACACGCAATGTTTGTGTGCCTGACAAACACACGCATATATTCACATGCACCCTCGCATCAACCTTCAAAGGAGCGAGCGGCATATGTGCATCCCCTTTGAGACGGCAAGTGCGGGTGAATCACTCGTCATTGAGAGGAGAATGTGGCATCAACGGTACATAAAAGAGCAGCATCAGATCAGTCCGCCTGGTAACCTTGAGAGGGCACACGCTCTTAACAGCCTCTCCGGCTGCTCTTTGGAGGCTCTTTCAGGCTGTGACTGGAGGTTAGGAGGACAGAGCTTAGAGGAGAGAGGGCGACTGCAGGATGCTTAGAAAAATCTTTTTCTTGTTTCTTGATCAGTGTTTATCGTCAGTGTTTCTCCCACTCACTCTCTCTCCTTACGTGTGTGTCTGTGTGTGTCTGTGTGTGTGTGTGTGTGTGTGTGTGTGTGTGTGTGTGTGTGTGTGAGTGTGTGTGTGTGTGTGTGTGTGTGTGTGT
>JAOVVB010164343.1:0-11561 GCA_028570985.1 Heterobranchus longifilis | reverse complement strand
TATTTCTTTAAACCAATCACAATCGTCTTGGGCGGCGCTACGCCCCGGCTGCAGCGAAGGGACTCTGAGAACCACACAGAAGGAAGGAGGGACTTCCTCCGGCCGGGGTCTCCTCTTTATGCCGACACTGCTTACATACCCAGCCAGACTAGGTCAACACAGTGACTTTAACATTTCCTCTGCTCTGTTTGCAGCTCTCCACTCTTGGAACAGCATTTTTCTTCAGTAAAATGTGCTTTGGCATAGTATTTCACCTCCTCTTTGCCTGGCAGTAATCATCCTGGTCAAAATTATCACTGCAGACCTGATGGTCTGCAAGGTGCACTGTGAGTGTTAGGATCCATTTGTAGCAAAACTAGACTCGACTTCAGCCTGTCCATATCCAACAAAGGTAACGATAGTCTATAAAAGCTGCACAAAATGTGCAAAATTCAGAAATGCGCAAACACAAACCATTGTTTTTATTGAAAATCGTTTAGATAAAACTATGCTACGCTTTCTGTACAACAAACTCTCACTGACGTCCACCGCTGTCTTCTGGCAACAAGTCACCTCGAAAGATTTCAGAAAGAGACATTATTTTGTCAGACACTTATAATCGGAGCTGGTCAGTGGCAAAAACAAGCACTTTTAGTGGCCATACATTGGCCCGTGAGATTACATTGCAGCCTGGTTCACGGCTGTCTGCAAACAGTGTTCTCGCTCAATACTGGACCCATTAAAAAAAAGAAATGTTGTTCCCATTCGTCTCTTAGACACAAAACCATGGGGAGGGTGAAAAGTCCAGGGTACAGAGGTTCCTCTTTAAGGGATCACCTCATGGCCATAACGGATTGGACAAATGATTAAATATTCTGTTAAAACAGACTAATCTGAACTTAAGTTTAATAACTTAAATGGTTGTTGTTGAAAGTTACTCGGCCTATTAAAAACCTCAATCAATCGATTTAGGAATGACAGCAGGTTCCAATTCTATGTGAAGCTGCACTGTTCATTACTTTTGTGTCATGGGTTGTGTCTTTAAAGCAACTGTCAAATTAAAGGAAGGATAAATTAAAATTGAAATTCCATTTCTCCTTCTTCCCTTCCCATGCTGAAACACATTGTTCCCATAGAAAATGTTCCACCTTGTTATGCTCGGTTTCCAACGTTCCTCTCATGTCAGGATATTAAATCAAATGAAGATCGGATCAGTGGTGCAGCGGCAGCTGGGGCGTGCCATGTGGGACTTGTAGTCATTAATGAGCAGTGACTAATTGCTCTATGGTTCTGTGGGAATACAGTGAATCTCTGTGGGACTTGCTCAATGTTAAGTTTCCCCCTTCAAACAACCCTCATGCATCTCTCTCTCTCTCTCTCTCTCTCTCATCTCATCTCTCATCGATGAGACAGGGAGACAAATTAACAAACCCTTTGGGTTTTGTCATTAAAATATATGCATCATCCTTGGTTAGGTGTATACCATTGCAATTCCACAGAAAGCTAAATGTGTATGTTGCTAGGGCAAAGAACCATTTGTTCTGCAGAAAATCTATTTAGACAAACAATATGTCAAATACTGGGTCAGTGACTGCCAGGACAAAGTCTATGTTAATGACCTTATCTCTGTCGATAGTTGCACAGGGATATGGAATTTATTTGTAAGCGGTGGCGATGGCTGCCAGCTGGCTAAAAGTCTGACACGGTCTAATTTTCTCAAATGCATTATTTATCACTATTCCAATAAAGATACCAAAAGACAGAAGCCGTAAATCGGCTAATAAACACCCCACCTCATCAAGGTGATTGACAGGATTTACAGCCTGTCCTTCACTTCTCTTCACGTCCATTATTGCTATTGATTGCTGTCACTTTGGAATGATATTCTTTATTTTCTCTGCTTGACTTCACACGGCTGCAATAATCACTTACAGCATGAGAGGAGTGTTGTAGCCTTGGGGTGGTAATTTCAGCAGAGCCAGATACAGTATGTTTTGTCTCTGCCGTGATGGCTTCTCATGGATCGATAACACCTTGTCAAAGACTAACACCCTACTTGAGTGAGGATCTTTATTGAAAGTGGCATTTTGTTTATGCTAATTCTCTTTTGTATGTTCAAAAAACCTGCTTTCTGAGTTACGTTGACTGAATCAATTTTGTTGAATAGTCTGAATGGCAAATGATCGACTTTGTCTCCACCAATGAAGGTACAATATTATTTTCTGACATTTTACAGACTAAACAATTCTTATTTGCAGCCTTCATTCTGTTATATGAAATGATGAGACCGACACAACAGGGATGGCACACAAAAGGTGTTGCCGATTTTGATGACGTGCAGCATTTAACTGTGGCTTCTACTTCTTTTTGCATTCCTTCCTTGTAGGATTGTTTAAAAAAATGTTTTTTGTTATTTGTTTAGTATGGGACGACACATTCTCACTACCAACGACGCTTGGTCAGTGGCTTTGACGCCTGACTTAAAATAACTACGTTTGTTACTTAACTTATGCTCGTGGTGTTAATTCAGCATGTTACGTGTAAACATTACATGAGAAGATTAACTTATGTAGCCTACATTACTCAAGTTACTCAAGTACTCAAGTACTCAAAAGTCAGCGTTGACTTTTGGTTTCCCACGGGGACAAAAACAGCAATTTCCTGGGTGAAAGTCTGTGTTTGTTTTACCCAGCCACCACCCCAGCCTCTTCCTTTTGCAGATTTTCTTGATCTTTATACTACGTCAGTTGCTTTGAGGGTCTAATAACGACGTGGATGGGTTTACATTGGTTGAAAGACCGACTCATACAGATGAAGCCATCTAAAATGTCCCCTCCCAGCCCAGTTCCAGCTTAATCCCAGCCCACCTCCAGCTGCTGGAAATCTCCACCTCTCCTCCTGTGACAGGATGTGTCTAGATTCCACTGTAAACACGCCCATTAATTCATAATTTAATTTAATTTAATGTTTTATTAATTTAATTCCAGCCACTGAGGCATGGGGAATTCTAGGTGGCTTCATCTGTACAGACACTAAATGTCTCGGTGCAGATGTCGAGGGCCACTGACCAATAAGGCGAGAGTGAGAACGCCTTGTAAAGTAAGGTTTTCTACATAGTATGTAAAAAAAAAAAAAAAAAAAAGAAGAAGAAGGGGAAAAAAGCACCCTGGTTGTGTCCACTTCGTTTTTTCTAACCCATCAGTCAGATCACCCAGCAACATTTATCTTCAAACAAATAAGTGCACATTTCCTGTGAGATCAGGTTGGTGTGAGAGAAAGGAGGGAGGGAGACTGAGGCTGCAAGGCAGCAATCACACAAAACACATTTGGAGGTCATTACAGAGCCAGTCATGCTGAGTGACTCCTACAGGCTGAAACACTGCTTACAGTGTTTAAAGTGGATTTGATGAAAGCTTTCATTCAGTTCAGCTCATTAGTTTGAGCCTTGGATAGTACACATTCTGAGATTACTCACTGTGGGCCTGCGCTGTGCTGCCAATGCCAGGAGGTTTGCTTTCCATTTATTTCTCCATAAATCAGTGGGTAGAAAACATAAATCTAAAGCAGAACACCTAATATGTCCAGAAAGCAGAGCACATGTCCACAATATCAGCCTTCTGTTTGAGAAATAATACGTGGACACCACTTGAAAATATGTTCCAAAGGCAAAGTACATGGAAGTGCTTTTAGGAAGCAGCATCAAAAGTCTTTTTCAATCTTTTGTTATATATTTCTACATTTTGCTATGACTCTTAACAATCAAATAAACTCCAAGTAGTGAATAATGAATGTGTTTTTGTAAGTGGAAAGCAAAAAGCAGGAACCAGCAGGAGCAATTTTATATTACTGTGAAAAGCATTGTGGTCAACCCAGAAGGGGATCTTTTATGAACTGGAATTAATACAGAGCTAATTTATAAGGAGCAAAAACAGGAAGTTAAGGATAAGAGCTTTTGACAAACTACAAGAATAGGGCTAATCAAAACTTCACAATTTAATCCAACAATCCATCAATGAATGCCTCCCTGCTACAAAACAATGGATTCTGTTGCTTACTACTTCATCTACAAGTCCTTTTTTCCACAGTCATGGTATTATTATAACTGCGATACCCAAATCTTCACAGGGAAAGTTTCTCTAAACTTCTCTACTGGGGAATTGAGCGTCTTGCTCACAGCAGGGGTGTTTCCAGGGAGTGGTATGTGCCACCCCTGCAATCTGATTGGCCACCTCGAAAGTTTTTTATACCAAATTACAGCATGGATTTTTCTATGGTGCTCCCCAAGGTCTTGGTGTCTTAATGTGGTATTTTGGAGGATTTTGTGACCTTTTTCATCAACTCTTGAGTGGTAAAATTTGTACCTAATCTGTGTAACAAATTGTATCAACCCAAAAATTGCTGCAACAACTTATGAGACATAATTGAGCATGAGAATGGGTATCATATACTTACTGTCATATACATACATTACTTACATAATGTTATAAGCCCTTGTACACTCTTATATACTACATTGGTCCGCTGCTGCCCATGATGGTCATTGTAGAGACACTGTGCCTTAATGAATGAGTGTTTTTTTCCTGTTACCATTAATGCCCATGAAAAGCCTAAACCCAAATGCATTTACTACAGTCAGAAGCTATTAACGTCCACTCAACAGCAGGTACGTCGCAATTTCACAGAAACCAAGGGCTCCCCATGTTTCTGAAAATCCATTAAAACTGTTTACAGAGGCAAAGACTGGGTGCTCCGAGTTTATTCCCACAGATAACTGGACAAAATGTGAAATCACTAGGTTGAGATATTTCCAGTGACACTGCCATGGATTTTTTTTTATATAATTGTAAATTGAATATCTTTAGGTTTTCAACTGTTGTTTGAATGCAAGCAAGCGATTTGAAGACGTCACGTCGCTCTGTGAGGTCGACATTTAGCCAATGCTCTTATCTAAATGTTAAAGATCGGAGCCATATTTCTTCTCGACTCTCATCTCCTTGCAGCCTCGTGGCCCGTGTCTGCGGGCAATCATGCGCACGGAGGGATGCGGGCTTTCGCCAACGTGACCCTGGGCCCTTATAGACGGAAGACGGAGCAGGCTCCTGTCTGACTCAGCTCAGGTCCACGCGGCAGGCTGTCAAAGCCCATCATCGTCATACACTACTGCGATCAATACCTTACAGCCTCCTGACAGAGTGTGTTAGCGTAACACACTCCTCTTTCTCTCTTAAGTCTTGATCGGAAAAAGGCACAGAGAAAGAAAGCAAACAGTGTGTGTTTTTAGTGACATTATTCTCTCTATTTCCCATTTGTTGACATCATGTTTGCTGCAGTATATTGGACTTTAAATAAACTTGTAACAGTATAGTGTACCATTCAAAGAATGTCTCCTACAAATTCCCACAATTCAAGATTCAGAAATGCCTTTCAGCTATGACGCCACATAAATGAACCATTTATTTTCTCTCATCAGCTGAAGTCGTGAGCAGGGATCTTTTGCAAATGTTACAAGTTCTTGCAGCAATTCTTGCACAGACTATGATTTATATCTTGGAACTTGAATGCTTAAGGCTGTCCAAACTCTTTTGAAATGAAGCTCAACTTAGGAAACACTGGCACAGACTCTATACGATAATGTTACACACACTTCACTTCAGGGCTTTATCAATTTTTTACATTAATGTGTCCATGCAGAACACTGAAAGCAGTAAATATACCGATCCTTTAACGCTATACATGTGTTTTTGGACCATTTCTGTTGCTTATTTTCAGCTACAAACATATATGTCTCTTACTCTATGAAACAAACCAACCAATGCCAAACAGTCAAGCCAAGTTTATTCTGAATGATTTATGAGTTGATGAAACAGTCCTGCTTGGGACCAGCTCACCAAATCAGTATTAAAATGTTGATATAATGTTGATATCTCCTTCTCTGCGGGGACTGTTGGAGCAGAGTTGGAGCCCTCACCAGTATTGATTATTTTCACAAATAGTTGGAAGTTGGGCAAACCCATGTGAGTAAAGCAGAACTTTGGGTGATCAATGGATAAGACCTTCTGACAAGATAAGATCATGATTTTTAGAGGCTAATGTGAGAAAAAGACCAGGGACTTAATATGTATGAAGCAATCTAAAGTTGGTGGGCGTAGTCTCGGCTGCCTTCTAAATCGCCATAGCTGTTGCAACAACTGCTTGCATTCCAGGGGTAGGCCTATGTGCCAGTTCCCCATTAAAACACACACACACACACACACAGAGATACAGTTAGACAACACACAGACACACTTGCAAAATCAATAATCTTCGGTCCCGCTTGGCAAACAAACACACCAGAGCTTCTCTGTGGTACGAGGGTTTTCCATCCTGCCAAGTCTCAGTCTGAAACTACAAAATTGAATCAACTAAAATCTTCTTCTTATTTTTTTTAGATGCCTGAAATCCAAGAGTTTGCTTACAGGGCCTTCATATGGTACCAAAACTCAGTCATCTCAAACAAACATGAATATAATAGTGTGGATGTACTGTAGTCGCTGCAAATCTTTACAATATTGGACTATTACCTTTAAACTAAACAAGACTAGGTGTAAACCTAGTATGTGGCTGGACCGTGACTGCTGTGTGGCCAAATTATTACAGGGATGGCCAGCTGTGTTGTCTGTAATGTGAATTTCTGGGTATTAAAAGTTCATCTGTAGTGGTCCCAGTAATAGTTTTTTGTGGTGGACCAATGGTTGAACTTTTTCACTCACTCAGTGACAGACAGACGGACAGACTTTCCCATTTATAGGGCTGGTCCCCAGCGTTGCTGTGGTCTAGCCAAAAAAACTGTGTATGGTTACGGTTCAACAAAGCCCAGTTTGTATTTTGGTTTTTGGGTCACGATTTTGGTTCGGATCAGTTTGTTTTGCACATTAGGGAGAATAAAAAAAAAACTATTCCCAATGATCTCTCTGTATTGTGTAGTTTGCAAGTATAACATTTTCTTCCATCCAGAGATTTGATATATGAAATCAACAAATATTCCTTCAAAAGCAAAACTGTTACTTGGTCTATTTAAACCTGACTTAAAAGATGATGGTGCATCCTCAAATATTACATTTTTGCCTCCACATGTCACCGATGTCCACACTGTATTCATGCCTTTTAGCTTTGGTTCTGTTTCCCTCTCTCCAGTTCCGCTTACGTATGTGACTCGTCATTCATATACTGACAGTTCATAGGACAGCTACTCCCCATGGAAGGGAATTGACCTCTTTATGGACAAAGTACCCTCAAGGGAAGGGAGAATCATGCATGCACACAACGTACTGCAACAACTTTTGTTTCCTCCTGGAACTGAAAAAAATGTGGTTCACGTGCAAACAGCGCCGTGATTTGTGTACTGAACGGTATGGAATGCATATCAAATGATTTAGTGATAAGGATTTCGAACTTGAACTTTGAACTTATTGATACATTAACTTACTAATACTGTACTAATAACACAATTTATCTTCAAAACTGTGCATGTGTGCCCTGTATTGCCTTTACTAACATTGTTTACATTTGTTAACATTTACTAGCATTGTTACAAGGCTGCTACTAAATTAAGAAAATAAGTCACTCATTTTGATAATGATGTAAATATGATACGCCTCAGGTCACAAGCAAATTCTTTAAGCCATACATTTCAAAATAAAAGAACCAGCTTATTAACATAATAAGCACAGCTGTACACAATAAGACAAGGGTAATATACAGTATATTATTTTTTATGACTTCACAATAACAACAAGTTTGACTCACCCATGCTAATGTCCAGACAGAAGGGGTCCATCATGAGCTACCTCAGACAGCAGACAGAAAGAGTTGTCTTCCCCCCGTCAGGTGCAACTTGCCCTGGAGATCAGACGAGGTTTATGTCAGACTGTTCTCCCACCAAACTATTTTTCTACTTTCTGGCCAGCTTACTTCCAAAGAATGGACAGTCCCCTGCTGCAGATCAATCTGTTGAGAGCTCCCCATTCTGGGCATTAGGAAATCCTGGCTTTCTTTTGTTGTAAGGCAATCGAAAGAGAGCAGTGCATGGCTGAACTCCTAAACAGGACTTTCTCATGCAGCTGGTACCTTCCAGGACAATACCACTGCTGGCAGGGGTTTGTTTTCTGGTTGTTTTTACTATTTCAGGGGCTTCAACACCACTTTGTTTCATGGCTGTGATTTGCAGGGAATCATTCAAGAGCCGGAATACGAATATTATCAGGGCTTCACACAGGTAGCACATGCTAAATTAGCTTGACGGTGCACAAACAATGTTTCATTTTTGGTTTTTACTCACTGAGCACCATAATAATTCAATTCAATTTTATTTTATTTATAGTGTCATATCATAACAAAAGTTGTCTCAGGACACTTTTCATATAGAGCAGGACTAGAACAGATTTTCAAAGTATCACCTGAGAGCAAGCATTACAACGCAACAGTGGTGAGAAAAAACTACCTTAAACAGAAAAAACTGCGTTTTACAGAAGAAAAAAAACTGCCTTTTACTTAAGCATTTTTTAAACTTAATATTGTCTTATACAGCAATGGTAGGACATAGCTCGAATGCAAAGTACTATACAGATGTGATAATTCACATAATTTAAGCCATCAAACATCCACCTACAAGACCTTGTTATATTTTTTTCTGTTTTAAGTTACATTTAAAGGTGAGAGAAAAACCACCAGCTGCGACACCACTCTCAATGACAACTTCTCACATCATTCTGCCACTTTTAAGTAAGTCTTTACCTTAAAGAAATGCTATTAAATTGCTAATAAGCAGTTCTGCACCAAAAGTCACAGCTAATACTGACAAACGTCAACTGCCAGTGTGTTGAGCCTCTGGGCAGGACATTGGCCAGATACATTTGCAGCCAAGGAGAGATCTATAACATCATTCCATCACATACACTGTGACATGAGGCCATGGACATACACTATATGGACCTATTTGATATTTAGACATCTCAGGGTTAGCAGTTCAGTCCCTGGACTGTAATAGGCCAATTCACTGAGTTCATAATGTCTTTTTAGAGCTCAAGTTCATTGTTATACTGTTCATTTTCAGAACTAACTTTTATTTTGTATGGAGGGTGAAATGTGTTTCCATCACTCATTTACGCAAAAGGAAAATAACGGGTTGGTGGTCCGGTCAAGCTAACCTTTTGGCCATGGCCATTTCCTGCTGATCAATTATTTTTGTAATGGGCTTGTATTCTTAATACAAGCCCACTTATTTGTAATTGCAAAATGCATGTGAAAAAAATGCACTTATTGGCCACTTAACATCCTAGGCAACCAGTGAGCTGCAACATTTTGGACAACAGAGGTATGATTGAATTTGAAAAACGTGTTATAAAATATACTGAAAATATATTGCTCCATGAAAATCCACATCATAGCAGAAAAAACAGCTAGAAATGGTACCATTTCTTCCACAGCTATATATTTCTCCCAGGATAATAATGCTGTCTAAAACTGTCTCCTTCTGTGTTATTGGACAGATCTCTAGGACATACAAGAAAAAGAGGGAAATAATTAGCAAATAGGCCTTGGAAATCCTCATGGGACCATAACTCATATTCAAATGTGTCTGAATTGTCAGTATAATTACTTGGTCTCTAATGGCCTTGGTTATCAGGCTCAATCTGCCTAATACAAGAACCATTTGTACGAACAAAA
Organism: Heterobranchus longifilis; assembly: GCA_028570985.1. Classification (NCBI taxonomy): domain Eukaryota; kingdom Metazoa; phylum Chordata; class Actinopteri; order Siluriformes; family Clariidae; genus Heterobranchus; species Heterobranchus longifilis. The sequence goes on along the minus strand of JAOVVB010164343.1, from coordinate 1,877 downwards.
AAAGGGGCATTTATTAAAATTGAGATTTCTTTTTTAAATTATAAAGCAGGTCTAGGTGCTATATAAATTTTGTCAAAGTATCAAAACACTCAATCCACGGAGAAATGCACACAGCCTGTATTCAGAAACTGTGCCATTAAACAAGCCCCAAGGACTTCCCTCAGGTTGTGATGTCACAACTATATATCGGTAGAAAGTGTTGCTACAGTTACAGTCATTCCCCGGCTGCAGTGCAGAGACACCAAAAGCACAGATGTAGAAACACTGACCAATCAGAGCAGACTGGGCTTTTTTGAAGAGGGGGGGCTTTAAGAGACAGTCCCTAAAACGGAGTGTTTCAGACAGAGGGGGAATACAGGTATATTCAGACAGACAGTATGAGGAAACAAATGTGTGTTTTTAACATTAAAGCATGTAAACATGTTCTAGTAGAAATCCAAAATGCAAGTATGAACCTGCAAATGAGCATAATATGTCCCCTTTTTTCACTATATCAGTCTTTCCCAAAGTTAGGGTCGGGACCCAAAATGGGTCGCAGTCCCGTTTTTATTGGGTCGCCAATAGGCAGCGTAAAATGCATAACAATGCTATGACATGTATAGTCTTGCGTAGCCAGACTTATCTCCACAGCGCTGCTGGGGGAAAGTGTGGATTCAATACACTTTTACTCCTGGATAGTGAAAAAAACTCCCTGGCCTGTTTGTATTTGCTTAAACCAATCACAACCATCCTGGGTGGCACCATGCCCCGACGGTGCCTCTGCAAAATCGTGTTGAGAGGGAACATGTTTCGGTGTAACACCTACATGAAAATGTTGTAAGGCCTGCCTTATTGCATGATCCAGATCATTTGTTTCCCATAGTGAAGGGACTTTGAGAACGAGAACACTGACTTCCTGTGCGGACAGGAAGTCAGGCTTTATCCCAGCACTGTTTGATGGTTCTTTCTTTGCTATGCTGGTCTGTTCAGCTCAGATGCTGCGTGTATGCCCTCATTTTCAGAGGAAGTTTGTTATGAGTTGGTGAGATACTTACACCAAGCTAATTAAATGCATACATTTCATATACATTTTTAATTAATGGTGTGTTGTGTTGATAAATGTAGATGTCATGGCAATTCATGATGTTTTTTTGTAAGTTTGGGTCCTGGCAAGACACCAAATTTCTCTTGGGTTTGGGAACCCCTGCACTATATCATCGTCACAGCTTGGGAAATTTCAGGGCATTTCTTTAGAAGAGCCTCTGTAGCCAGTTCTCCCTTCACCCCATGAGGTGATCTACCACAGAATTACCAATAAATGTACAATACAGTAATTCAGAATACCACAAAGAATATTATTAACCCACACACTAACCTGTTGCTTACATTATGCCATCCCGTGAGTGACGCGTTTAAACATTGCCATACCTATGCCGCCCACATCCTGAACTCCAGTTTGACCCGGAGGTCACAACCCCTTCACACCAGCACTGGGTAAATATTTCCTTCCTGATTTAACAGAACACGCTGAGCTGGGTGGGACGGACTGGCTATGGATTCCAGCGGCTGAGTCAGAAAGAAAGACGTGGTGTGAGAAACAAATGAGACAAGAAGAGAATAAAGGGGAAAATACAGGCTGGCTGGTGGGTTTATGTGTGCCAGGGGGGGAGGGGAGATTAGGGCAAGCCAGGCCTCTACACGTCTATCATCTTAAAAGGTAGTATACAGGTCCATCCTGCTTTAATTAGAACCTCTGGCCTGAAGGGGAACTCGACCACCGCTCAGGCGTCCGGCAGGACACACACCACATGTGCAACTGGGGGAGGGGGGACGTAGGAGATTGGGGTGGAATGGGGACTGCTGGGGGGGGGGGGGGGGTGGGGGGGGGGGGGGGGGGG
>JAOVVB010164332.1:0-11561 GCA_028570985.1 Heterobranchus longifilis | reverse complement strand
AGATGGCTTGTCGAGAATGTAACTTTTTAAGACTCGTGGATTTAAGATAATTTTAGCTGTTACTGGGAAAACTAACCAGAAGCGAGACGTGAGCTCTGTTCTGTTTTCCAATCCACATGAGAAAAAAAAAAGCAAAAAAATGAACGGCTCGGCCGGTGTCTGCCCTGAGAGCTGAGTGGCAGCAGGCCGACTGACAGCTGACATTTACTGAACCAAAATAGTTTTCATGTCGGCTCCACGAGAAGAAATCAACGTGTTTGTATCATTCATTGATTTTTTTTTTTTTCTCCGCCCACCGGTAGCGAGGAGGACGGGAAATCTGCCTGTAGTGAAACAGACTCTCACTGACACACACTCACAGGCAGACTCCTGATCCAGCACTGTAGCTACGGGTCATATGTCCAAAACACTGATACAGTGGGGCATTTGTGTGGTTTAAACAGCTGTCCGTGCAGAAACGCTTCACAAACGCGACAAAAATAGACTTGAAGCATAAAAAAAAAAAACGCAGGGGGGGTCGGCGTGAGACGGACGTCCCACAGAGTCAGTGAGGATTGATGCATTTAATATAATGGAGTCCTATCTGTTCCGAGAGACGGGCGAGTGACGGCCGTCAAAAGCTCTTCTAAAAACGCTCGCGGCGAGGACCGGCCGTTAGTGTGCAGCTCGTGTTATGAAATGCAGGTTTTGCACCTTTCTGTTTTGATTCCAGGACATACAGAGAAAGAGTTTAAGGTGTTGATCTGTATGGAAAAGACACAAACCTGTGCCTCCGCTTGCCAAACATGTATTTTGTAACCTTCTCACAACTCATACTGTAGATAAAAGTAAGCGTAGCCCATTTGTCTCCTCTGGATTCCATGGCAACAGCACAGAGAGAAGCATCACTTTAACCCTGCTGAAAATCACGACTATCCCTTCAATAACTGCGAAACCATTCAGCGTGATTACCTGGGGTCTGAGTTTGCTACTCCTTCATACTCCTCTCCCGATTTCTTTTTCATGGAGTCAGAGCTGGCACAGAGCTCAGGCAGGCATTATGAAACCACTTTACCTATTACGTATATTTAGAAACACTATAAAGCATCATGCTCGCAATAAAGCTACAGTATGCAACTGTGGCTTTATTTGCGTTCCCCATCAATGAAGAGCTGGTAGAATGTGAGGTTAATTCAGGTTTACTGTTACTCATTGGCACTAAAGCATATTCAATTAGTCGAGCAGAGTGCTCGGCCACTCTCCGCTGTTTCTTACATTCATCTGGCAGACAGAATTAAAAGAGGGTTAGTGAAAAGCTGCGTGCACTGGCAGGACTTGAGTTTAAATTGAAGGAAGATGCACTCAGAAGAATTTAGACTGAAGCTGGGTGTCTTTTTAGTTTTTTTTCTGGTCTAATAATGTCACTCTGGTATGAGGGATATTCTCACAAGTGCAATATGGTGATATTAATGCTGTAAGTCCATGTAACTTTTGCTATACCATTTAAACTGTTATTTTATATCTCTGGGTGTATTAAGCCGGTGGTTCCCAGCCTTTTTCCTTAAATGGACCCCTTTTCTGTCATTGAGTAAACTGACGACCTCACTAAGTGACATATTTTATGTGTATTTCATATTATATTCAATGCATAACAATAACAGTACAGAACAACTGATAAACTGTACAATTAACCCAGCTAGTGAACGAGTAAAAATGAGACATTTGAGCAGATTATTTCCTGTGAATATTGTATGAGATGAGTTTTCCTGTTAATTTCAGGGACTTTTAATACAATTATCTGTGTTATGTATTTTTCTTTTTAATTTTTAACAATCATACAAGCTTAATAGGCTTCTTTTTTTGACAAATTCTGTTTTCATCTCCCTGACTTTTGTTCTGTTTTGGTTTTGCATATGAATGTAGAATCTGTCGGCAACGGGACCAGATTTGAGTAGCTCAGGTTTCCGTAGAGCCGGCTTTGGTTGCATGCAGGTAAACATGCGTGTTGACCCAAATGCAATCTGGGAACCCATTGAATATATTCTGATGACAATTTTGCTTTTTTATGACCTTTTTGTTGTTATTTATCTGCAGATATCTGTTTATAGAGGCGTCATCTTTCAACTCCATTCTCGCGTTTCAAGTTGCTAATCGGACCATAAAAAATGACCGAAGTCTTGGCCTGGATATCCGCTGGCCCGAAATATTGGCCGTTACCCCCAGAGGCTAAATCGTCGTCAGACCGATAGCCGATGGTTTTTTGTGCTGGGTCAAAGTCAATTGCTATGTGCTTCCTGTCCTGACTGTTACATGAAAAAAAGAACAAAAACAGAATTACACAATAGTTTTTCCATACATTTTCAACAACCTTTGAGTTAAATATGCAGAGAAAACCCTGGATCAAAGTAGAGGACAGACAGACAGACGGAGTGAGAGACCAACGGACATAAAACAAAACTTGATAAATGACAAAACCTCTCGTTGTGTAATTACCCCAGCAGAAGAGAAACATACATACGCTGCATACATTCTCACACTGGACTCATAAAGAATGAATGCTGCTTAATATATTTTTCATCAAGCAGTTTGTTCTGTAATCTCATCACAACAAGCAATATGTTGCTTCAGAGAAAGCGCTGCATTATGATGTCGTTTTGTGCTCTTTGGTTGCACAAGTAATCATATAGGCAGGTGATTTATGGCGCTCGTCCCTGATTAAGTTGGATGTAGAGACTCGTGTGGTATAAACAGGATCCTGACGCTGTGATGTGAAGCATCTTCTGCTTTGCCGCTCTAACTAGATTACGTGTGTGTGCTCATGTGTCCGATGTGATGCAGCTGTAGCGCGGCGGCGGAGAAAATTAGTAGCTTGAAGTGGAGCAGTGTCTGCATTAAATTTTCATGTGCCCCTCGCGCTTTGATGGACACACACGCACGTACAAAAACACCCCGCTCCGGCATTTTTTTTCTGTGTTTGTTTCTTAACAGAGCCCCTTTAGAGTGAGTGGCACTCGGTGTCTTGTGGGACATATGGCTCAGTGTGACCTGCCGGTGTCCTTCACTGTTGTTGGCTTCGCCCCAGAGTCCCCCGGGCTGCACGATCCTGCACCGCTCTCTGCAGTTAGCCCCGTCTTCTAACACTGGCTCTCTGTGTTCACACCAGCTCTTTTATGTCCCGATGTTGCGTTTTTCTGCTAGTCTCAATAGGACACACTCGGAGGCACAGCAGTATTGTATCATAACACAAACAAGGCTGCTGTCATTTCCACAGACGCCTCCGCTTTATGTCTGTACGGGTACGTGGAGGACACTGGCTGCAGTCCACTTCCACCTACCGCCATGTTGGAAACAAGCACTTTATTTATATATAGGTTTGTTTTTTTATGATGTCACATACAACATATGCAACGTAGACGCGAGCACAATGCAAAAGACAAAACATGACAAAGGACAAGGACATGCAATGAATAAAGTGTAGTTCTAGCTATTGAGAGAAAAGGAGGCATGAGAAAAATATCCGCAGTGCCAACAACAGTTAAATTGTAACAAACAACAGTGAATTACAATAAGAAAAAGAGAAAAAAAAAAAGCAAAACTAAACAATACAAAACAACAACAACAAATAATGACATCGAAGACAACAGACAAAACAAAAAAAAAAGAAAATACAAAGAAAAGAAAGGGGAAAAAATCCAAATAAAAACAAATAAACAAAAACAGTTTTAAAGTAACGTTGCATATACGTATACACATAGCTAAATAGATACAAAGAAATGGTGGTTAACATTGAAATAATCACTTTATTCACATTATTCAGGAGGAAGGTCTGGATCCAGTGTGTTTTCACTCTTGGATCGGGAAAAAAAACTCCCTGGCCTGTTTGAATTTTCTTAAACCAATCACAAAATCTTGTAAACATATTGTTTGTAGATCTTTATAATCATTCACTGAATGAACACAGCAGACATGCCTTATTGCACGATCCAAATCTTCAAAACGTGTCATTTTCAGCATGTAGGTTGATAACTCTGAGACTGTAGTGAAGGGACTTGGACTGTGCAGGCTGCGCAGAAATAAAGTAAGACTTTATCCAGGCAGTGTTTACCCAGTAATCCAGACTAAAGCTGCAATAATGGATTTTGTTTTGGTCACTTGGGTGCAGAAGAACACCACAACAAGCTGAAAAACACATGCACAACATACACACATATACTCAATAACAGATTTCTTGAATTGCAAAAGATTGCAAGACTTTTTCCAGTTTTTGCCGTTTTTTGCAAATCTAGGGTTACCTTCTAGACATGACCCAACTCTTGAGTAAAAATATCTGGGTCTTTACACGACTTTCTTTCCTATCTCACTGTCTGCAGCCGTTTGGTGCTGGCAGGTTGGGAACTGTGTGTTTATCTGCTGAAAACAGCTGCCTGATGCTGCTGCTGAAAACTGGGTCGATAAGTGCAACTGGCCATAAAAATAATCATCTAAAAGAGGCTAAAATGATACCTACAGTTGCTATTTTATTAGGTGCACCTGGCTAAAACTAATGCAATTTTATACAACAGTCCAGCTTTCACCAATCAATCACTTCACAGTGAGTTATTTTGAAAGGAAACTCATCATGAATTTCTGCAGTCATTTCTTATTTCTTTGTGTATTTCTTGGTGTTTGGGGGCCCAGTGCCAACAAAGTACTAGCTTTGCTCAGTCAAGATTTATAGGTCCGTACTTTACAGTACATGCTGTATTTTCTGAGTGTAACTGTGTTTCAAAAGGACCAGTGCTTCTGATTAGTGTGGCACATTCTCCCATTTATTTTCCCTCAAGTCTCACTTTTATGAAGTCAGGGACTGTGGGGCCAAATGTAGCAGAGCTGTGAAATATGGGTTTATTTTTCTATATATATATATTTTTTTTTTTTCTCTTTTCTTTTTGCTTTCAATTTTCAGTTCCTCCAGATCAGACATATCGAGCCTCATGCAGGAAGTGAAAAACGAACAAATTTCCTCTTATTTTTGTTCGTATCCACAGTTTGTTCTTTTGTTAGTACTTTGTTAGTGTTTTTTTTTGCTCTTCTCTTAGATAAGATAAGAAGATAAGAAAAAAAAAAAATCTTGTTTTCACAGTCCACAAACTGTTTGTTCAAACATTTAAAATTTGAGGAACATAAAAAGCTAGCGCCTGAATATCATAATCGAATTTAGATAATTATATATTATATATTACTATATTTATATATTAGATTATTAAATGAAAGGTTTTTGATTTTCCTGTAGCGCCAGACTACTGAGAATCACAGGTTTACTTTGTTTACGTTTATTTAACAGCTGAAGTTCTTCTTCTTACACCCTTTTTTTTGGTGGCATCTCTCCAATTTTGGGGCATGTGCCAGAGTATTTGCACACGGCACCACATCTGCCCTTATTTAGTGTTTCGGGGGGGCGTTATCTATGCTAATAAATAATTATAATGGAGTGGGATTCATCATTCAGCACACCTGCGTAAGAGCAGATTTGGATGGTTAAGAACATTTGACTTCCATTATTTTTTCTTTTAACAGAAAATTAAGAGAAGATGTAAAAGAAAAGATGCCAAATGTATCATACAATGAACTGCAGCGGAGGATTTTGAATTCTAGCTTTGTCTCTGACCAGATCGGCCATGCTTGCTTTTTACTTTTGTTGAATGATGTGCTGCGACTTTAAAGAACATGATGTAACTGGTAGCCTGCGGGTTGCACGTGACCCCACATTAACCTTGAATATATTTCTTGGATGAATTTGATTTACTTGGTTGCTGTTGGTAGTTGCTTTAATCAAAGGTTTATGGGTTCATTCATGATTTTAGGATCCTTACTGGCAACTGTTGTGCATCTCTTTGGCATCTGTTTGTCTCTTTGTTATCATACATTTTAATAATCTCAGTCTATTCTCAAAAGACATTTTTCTGACTAGAAAAAAGAATTTAGCCACAGCTGTTTTCTACAGCTAGTCTGAGGTTATTCATCGAGCGCAGTGTGAGCACAGAGGTTTCTCGACTGCAACAGAGAGAAAGACAAAGAGTGCTCAGATTCACTCGGGTGTTCATATTCCGTACAGTACTTCGGGAGTGTGTGTGTGTGTGTGTGTGTTTGTGTACTGACCTTGTGCTCTCTCTCTCCGTGCAGGTACACCCTTTGCTGATGCGCGAGAGGCGCTCAGAGTCTCACAGGAACAAGCTACTGCGGCGGACAGTCAGCGTTCCTGTTGAGGGAAGGCACCATCCCGAGATGGGTGAGCAGACAAACCTTTAAACAGCTTTACTGCGACTGCAAAATATTCACATCCAGGTCTTAATCAAGGTCCAACAGTTGTTTTCTTTCCTGTGTCACCTTTTAGAAATCAAATTATCTCAAATACAACTCAACACCTTAAAGGGATAGTTCAGATTTTTTTTTGAAGTGGGGTTGTGTGAGGTACATTATCCGTTGTCAGTGTATTACCTGATGACGGTCGGCCCACAGTTTAGAGAAGCAGACAGGAGGACAGACACTGCTGTGGACGGGGACACACAGCAAAAAAAAAAAGGACCACCTAAAAGAATCAATACCAGTTTAAGTGTACGCTATATTTAGGATATTTTCACCACCGTTCTGTGCTCTCTTCAAAACCTGCAGACTCGTTTAACAAAAAAAAATGTCGCTGGTCTACCACGACCTCGATCGGTTAGTTTGTTTGTGTTATTGTGTACCTTTGGATTTTTTTTTTAACTTTTGTTTTAAAAGGGTTAGGAACAAACAAATCTACTAATCTAAAGCAGTGAAAATATTCTAGATATAGCGTACACTTCAACTGATATTGATTTTTCTTTAGGTAGTCCTTTTATTAGGTGGCTAAAATACCTTTTGCTGTGTGGCCCCCATCTGCTTCTACTAAATGTCCTTTTAATGTTTTTTATGTAAAGCTCTTTGAACTGCCTTGTTGTTGAAATGTGCTTATATAAATACTTTAATAAATGCTTTACTGTAGGTAATTCATTGACAACCCCACTTTAAAAAATCTGAACTATCCCTTTAAGGACACTTTTGAACATGTGGCTGACTTTATGGAACATTTTTTGGGTGATTAACTTCTCTTCCTTCTTGTCCATTTTGACTGAAAAAAAACCCCATTATCACCTGTATTACTTTAAGTTAGCTTGCTTGTAATAATAAGATAGTTGCATAGCAACGGCAGTGATGTAAAGCTCTTTGCATCCTGTGATTACTGTGTTACTACCAACGCTCGCAGCAGCAGCAGCAGCTATATAAGTTGGGTGATTTATCAGTTATCTTGCTTTTAAATGAAACTCATGTATTGATACCTTGATAATCATGCATATCTCTTGAGTTCTCTGTCTCTTTATATCATCGTCAATCTATACAGAAGTTATATTTTCCTCACTCTTCTTTCTCATTCTCCTCTCTGCTTGTATGCGGCTGCCGTGTCGTCCGCTCGGACCCTCCGATCGCCGCCTTCCTCCGCTTGTCTTGCCTGACTCAGTCTCTCTGGGCCCTCTACAAATGTCCCGCTCAGTTTCGCCCTCTTCCTTTCACCCTCCACCTCTCTCCGTCTCACTCGGCTATTTTAAGGGCCTCCCTTGCGACGTCCTCCGTCTGTGAATCTGCCGTTGCAGCCACCCCAACAGTTGTGCTGATTCAACCGGATAAATATTTCCCTCAGTTTTCATATGAGAGGCTCTCTGACCTCCAAGCAGTCGAGCCCTGACACATCAGCTGACATGGCCCGCCACGTTCTGACATATGCTGACATTGCAACGCCAGTTCGTATTGCCCAAGCGTAAGTGCATTGTAAATATATTCACATATGTTAGCATGCTACGCTACAGGCCATGGTGCACTGACACCACCGTGGACCATCTGTGGTGACTACGCCCAAAGAGCCAAAAGAGATTAATGCGCCCCAGGCAATTAGTAATTATCAGATCAACAAAAAAAAAATAAACAGAGGTTGTCATAAGGTTAGAGTTACAGTTAGACATGAAGTCTGCAGGGAGACACATGACCTGCTTTATAAAATCCCTGACATATAATATTGAGCTGACGAAGGTTCAGTGACGATATTAATTCAGTGTGAGGAAGAGTTTCGTGTGCAGATGAGTCATTGCATGAAAATTAATTATATCAAATTTATTTTTAAAGGGGACATCAGGTTCTTACTTCATTCATCCTAACCCTGTTTTGGGTTTCTGCTAGAACATGTTTACATGATTTAATGTTAAAAAAAACATATTATTTTTCTCATACTGTCTGAATATACCTGTATTCACCCTCTGTCTGAAACGCTCTGTTTTAAGGCCCCCCAGTCTGCTCTGATTGGTCAGCATTTCCTGATCTTCCACGTCTGCGCTCTCCGGTGACTGACTGTAACGCACTGTGGCGCCACTTTCTACCTATATGTAGTATAGTTGTGACATCACAAACTTTTGGAAGTCCTGACGGCTCGTTTGAAGGCACAGTTTCTGAATACAGGCTGTGTGCATTTCTCTGTGGATTGAGCGTTTTGATACTTTCACAGTATTTATACAGCACCTAGACCTGCTTTATAATAAAAAAACTTTTTTTTTTACAATATGGGACCTTTAATTGTAACGGTCCAAAGTCTCGAACTATTCCTTTAATTAATAATCCTCATGGCTTGTCCTTGACCTTTGCAGTCGTCCCACATACAGACTGATCTTTCACAAAGCATCTCACAATAAGAAAACTCGACACATTTCCATCATGGCTGGCTTTTATTTTGAAATGAAGCCGTAATGTCAGTGCTGGCAATTAGTATTAGAGCCGTGTTCTCCCTACAGAGCAACACAGGACCACAATAGCTGTTTATGTCAGTTCAGGCGAGGGACCTGGACCCAAACAATACCAAGGTCAAATGACTGGGTGAGTCACAGGCTGCTTTATCTGCCTTTATTTAGGTAATTTCAGTCAGTATGCATTTAAGGGTATTCATATACCTCTAAACTTGGCTTCCATTGAACACATCTTTTATTATTTCATTTAGGACCATTCATTCCTTTCCAAAATGATGAATGAATTGTGTCTTTCACGAAACTGAAAGACATGACCTTGCTATCATCAATAGATTAAAAATTCTGTCCGTTCAGAATATTTCTCGTGTTCTGAGAGAAGATTAAACTGCTGCAGCTGCCAAACACTCATCCGTGTGTTCGTGACAACGTTCATACGTCAACCTTGATTCATTATTCATCAGAGGGTTAAAAGCTGCATTTTTCACAAGATATTGATGAATGGAGACATTTGACAACAATCCCAGCTGGATGCCTGATGTAGTGACACACTCGGATGGAAGATATCGGGCTCTGCATTCGATATGCGATTAGTCAAACACATAATGCCTCAATAGGTTTTTTTTTTTTCTTTTACACTCCTCTGCCACTGTCATAACACATCAAGCGATGCAGATGCTTTCATTTTCCTCTTTCTTTCACTTCTCTGTACCTTTAAGGTTCCAAAAAACATTTTAAGTTGAGGAGGCAATTAACACTTAATGAAGACATTAATTTTGCTGGATAATTACAGTGCAGCATAAGCATTTTATGCAAATATGAGGCTTAATTAACATTACAAGATTGTGACGGGGAAATTACTTTTCTTAACTAGACAAAAAAGTGTTTCTTCCCCTTGTGTTTGTTTTATGTTTATGCTAAGAATTTATTCTAATACACAGGGACTACTTTAGTACTTATTGTATTAGTGTACTTATGACTGATCACAAATAGACGGTCGTGATAGTGCTTCAGTTCAGGTATACAATGAATTCAATTGCATGGAGATTGAGGCTGATAGCATATTTAATATTAATCTGATAATGATGGCTGATATTTACGTATATTCTTAGCATAAACACATAACGTAAACAAAGCTTTTGGCAAGGATCCTAACCCTTTAGGCAAATCTATTAAAGAGTTGGCAAAAAATATATTCTGCAGAATATTTTACAGTTTTACCAATTGATGTTAGCATAAAAGATGACAGTATTTCTCTCTCTTTTCCCTTAATTGGTACTGTAATCTGCCCAACAGTATTGTAGTGTAAGGCAGTGAGTATTCTGCTGTTGCCAGGGGGTCGTTGGAAAGATTGTGGAGCAGCTCAACTAATTGGAAAAAAAATTAAATCATGATTTGATTGAAAGAATATATCAGCTGTAACACCTGAACGCTACATGTTGCAGTTCTGTAAGAGTGCATGAAAACTAGTTAGCTGCAAGAGCAGAAAATGTAAACAGAACGTAATGAATAAATGGTATAAAATAAATAGCTAAAGTAATGATAAGCAGGTCAAATGATTAGCCAAAAGTACTGGATAAACCAACAAATCCTCCAAACCATACGACCACATACGTCGTCTGTTCCTACCCTCTAATATGACCCATAGGAGCGTTTTACTACATCAGCACTCATAGCGGAGGGAGGAATTACGACCCATATGAACATTTTCCATCCTCATATGTAAACGTAACGGTCTGGGTTTTAAACACACCATTAAGGTACAGTAGTAAAAACGGACGTAGTTTGGCCTGGTTGAGGTTTAGGCAACAAAAAAAGATTGTGCTTTGGGTTAAAATCAGTATATTTGTTACGTTATTTCACTTCCGTGCATCCGTACATGACGCAGTTACACACATGATGCAGAACGTGACGTAGTTGTTTTACATACTACGTTACATGACTGCCTGCTTTGTTCATGACTGCCTGCTTCGCTCCCGCCATAATTACTGCGGCCACCGGGGGGCGCCTGTTGGAGCATTTTGAAATGAAATGTTGACTAAAAGTAACGGATAAAGAGTTAAAACATTCAGATCAAAACAACCTAAAAACTGACAGTTCAGCTGTATGAAAAAATGTCTCAATATCCATGTTTAGATAATGAATAGTGTTATACACACAACTCAACTCAAAAACTTCAGTTCAATTTCTGCCTTAAAATTTCAAGTAAAATGAACTTGGATTTACTAATTGTTTCAACGCATTATTTCGAGTTAACTTTAACTTAGGACTGCTCACTGTAAGTCAACATAACTGTATATTACTTGTTGTTTCAACTTTGCAATGCAAAGTTCAAAATATATATAACTTATTATCATGCATTCTGTTCACTTTCCCAACAAGTGGTTTCAACTTATTTATTTTAGTTAAAAGGAAGTCTTGACGTTACTTTTCAAGTTAAGATCATCAAAAATTATGTTTTGTTTTAACTTACAAATTATAGTTATAACAAAACTTTTTTTTCTTGGATGAAAAGTAGCATACAAAGATTGTTTTTGTTTGCATTTAACATTCACAAAACATAAAGTATATTAAAGACAATTTTCCACCTGAGCAGAGAAGAGTCGAGACAGTTCTCATTATAATCAGTCCAACAGGTTAATATTGGTTAATTTTGAAAATGTGAGAGAAAAAACAGTTTTAAATCCTGAGACAATGCGAAAAGTTCAACATGAGTGCCTCTAACATTCCCAAAACATACGGTATTAGAAAAGGAAACAAAGACATGAAACATACATTCCGATTGACAAGTAGACAGAT
>JAOVVB010164313.1:0-11562 GCA_028570985.1 Heterobranchus longifilis | reverse complement strand
GTGTTTTACCTGCGTCATCTACCTCACTTAGAGATTTCCTTCATTCCTCAAAGTGTGTCTTCGATAGCAGAGCACTTCCTCGTTTTTGTAGGTTAAAAACAGGCCTAGAGCTACAGAAAGATTTCTCTTTTTTCCTGTTGCACGACACTAGTGATTTTTACACCTATTAGTGCTTGTTGTCAGTCCGTATGTGAGCTACACATCTGTGAGCTGTTAGTGGGAATGCTGAAGGTCAGAACAGCTAATCTGTGTTCAGACGGCAAGCAAATTAGATTTATTCTTTCAGATTTGTATCTTTAAGGCTACTTTGTAGTGTACAGGTGACTGAAATGGATTTGTGCGTTTAGAGTCGGTGCGGTAATATTAACTGAAGAGGAGTGGTCAACAATATACTGATTTCCTAAAAGAGAAAACCAGATTATCTTTCAAGCAGGCCTCATATGTGGCAGTAGATTTATCAGCGATAAGGGCTGCTAGATTCATGCCTCTTCTCTTTATCCTGCTGCTAACCATGCCCTGGCACGAGGGCACTGTTGCTATAGTAACAGCATCCTCTGCTATTGGTGGGAAATGACTTGCAGGTGGTGCAGTGTTTCACCGTTTTTTTGAATGTCCTGGCGCTCGTCAGCATTTGCGATTTGAGGGAAAACAAACGGTCTGAAAGCTAGAGACCATCTTGCGATGGGATCACACCAGCTGCGTTGCAAAATTGTTTTAATCTCTTGCAAAGTTGTAAATCCATACTGACTCTCTACTTTGATACATCTTATTCTTTACTTTATACACTAATTGTGCTGTTTTAAAGTCCACCAAGTCTCTAAATTTGAGAGCATGTGAGTTTATCAATAATGTATGTTGCCTTTTGTGTTCAGTTCACCAAAAGAATATTCATTTCCTTTCTTTTTTTTTATTATTCAACAAGCAGTTTGTTGTATTTTAGCGGTATACTGAAAGAGCCGAAAGGCAGAACTGAGTACACTTTATTATCTGTTTATTTATCGCAATGAATGTCGTTATCAAATGTCGCATGTTTTCCTCACATCATGCAGCCCTACTGTTTACTTGTATTATTATGTATGCTGGTAGATATAAGCGCACTGCTTGATTGAGAGCAGAACTAACGGCACAATCGCACCACGCTGCAGCTCATTTCTTCCCTTTATCTACTTCATCCCTCTTACTTTATGTCCTCTTAATTCCTCCCATCTGTTCAGCTTTGATGTGGTTATCTATATGCGTTACAGATTGTTATCTACAAATGATCATGCTTCCTCTGTCTGCTCTATCTTGGGAATTTATTAGGCGAGGTTAATGCATTTATAGCTCCGGTTCCATTCATGTATGCACCTGGACGAGGGTAAATCCTAATCAGGTTTTATTCCTTTTGGAGCGTTTCAGCTAATCATGGTATTTGAATGAATGCAGTCTGTAATCTGATTTTCTAATGGACTGTTGATGGTTGCTTATTTGACCTGATTTACAAAAGCACACATAAACCATAAACTGTAACACGTTACGAGTATGTTTTCTGTCTTTTTCAGGGTCTCATTAAGATCCGAGGCGACAAATGCTGGAGAGACCTCACCTGCATGGACTACCACTACGAGGTGTGTGTACAGAACGTTTAATGTACTGTGTGTGTGTGTGTGTGTGTGTGTGTGTGTGTTGTTTCCAGTGCACGGCGTGTCATGATATTGAGTTATCCTGTTAAAGTACATGAATCAGATGATCATTCTCAATCTGCTCCAGCTATAAATTGATTAAACCGACCGATCTTTTCATCATCCCCCTCAGCTTTGCTTTCCGTCTTCCTTGACATTTGGTATTTTTTTCAGCTTTCTTTCCAAGGTTTTTTTTTTTTTTTTTTTTTAAGAATTCAAACTTTCCCACGAGAAGCCTGATGCAACAAGAAAAAGTTATCAAGCAGTCCATTGCTTACTACTTTCCTGCTTTTCACAGAAAAGGAAACCATAATTTGGGGTGCGACTTCTGATTGTTTTCGTATATTCTTTTATCAATTCATTGTTTTTGGTGATAAATGGTAATATGTGCTCATTTTAGTTTCATAGGCTACGATCAGACTGCAGGAAAATCCTATAAGTTTCTCAAATCAGAAATTACACAGACTGTCTGACTTGTGTGGCCAGACATCACCAACCTATCTACATGGGTTGCTGTGGCAACGGTGTAGGCGTCGGTAACCACATAGCTACGCTGGTGACTGCTTTCCAACGTGGAAGCGTCAGCTAGCTAGCTAACTAGCCAGCCGCTAAATGAGTAAAATCTAACAACTTAATGTTTCATCCCACACACTCATGTCACAGTGTCACATCGCCAGATGAGTGACAACTTTGTTCATCTCATTTTCTGTAACATTACGGTGTAGCATGAAAGCATAGCGGAAGCTAGTCAACTAGCCAGCCGTCCGCTGGTTCCAGCATCTGGACTGAGACGTAAAAATCCGATCTGGAATCGCATTTCAAACCACCTACAAATGTGGTTTGAATCTGATTTGCAAAAATTGCATTTCATGTTGTTTTTTGCTGTCCAGAGTTTATAAAATCAATCTGGATACAATCTGGATATGCCAGGGGTCTGCAACCTTTTTGATAGGAAGTGCCATTTTTAAATTTTCTTGTTAATCAGTGTGCCGTATCAACATTAAGTCTGCCATCGTCTACAGAGCCACATCCGGCAGTGTTCTTTTTTTCCCCCCCTGCACCGCCTTCTTTGAAGAAGACAATGAGTACTAGCCAATCAGAGGCAGAGTATGGCGTAAATAACAGGCCACGCACCTGCCAACATTTGGCATGCAGATGAGAGGGCACTTCAACATTTCCAAGAAACTCTCTTGCAAATGTATTGCTAGTGTGCCATTGGTTAAGCCAATGGTGGTACACGTGCCCAAGGTTGCTGACCCCTGGGATATGCCAAAAAATGGATTTGGGGTTAGGGTTAGGGTTAGGGTTAGGGTTAGGGTTAGGGTTAGGTGCAGCCGAGGCTTAGCGCCGCCCAAGACGATTGTGATTGGTTTAAAGAAATGCAAACAAGCCAGAGAGATTTTTTTCCCTATCCATGAGTGAAAACACACTGGAGGCAGACCTTCCTCCAGCGCTGACACAGCACTGTGGAGACAGGTCTGTCTACACGAGGCTAGGTTCATCACTACAAGCAACACCTTTCACAATAGTCATCTGACCAATTAATACACAAATATTGATTTGAGCAGCTTTAAGATTTACTTAGTTCATGAAAGCTGTTAGGTTTTCTGTGCAGAACACTTGGTATGTGGTTGTTCTTTCATGGGAATATATGACTTTGATGTTTTTAGCTGCAACAATCGTAAAAGAGAACAGGGTGGTTATGATGGACAATGGAAATGAGAGAAAATCTGATTTTCTCAACATTAAAGTTGAGTGTAAAAAGTAAAAAGTGTAAAAAGTGTTGAAAGTAAAGTGGAGAAAACACCACTCTGCAATGAGTACCAAAGATATCACGAAAGCTATCAAATTACCAGTTAAGATGGCTCTTTTGGGAAGCCAGCATAACTTTCTAAATTTCCCAAAGGCCTATTTCTTTGCCAATCTCAATGTCTTAAGACTGATCCACATATACAAAAACACTGTGCCATTGCTTTGTCTCCTGAATGATGACAAGACAGCAATGAACTCACATCAGGCTAACCACACCAGGGCAACACATTACAGTAACCGCTTTCGTGGGTTTCAATAAATCAGCCTCTTATGCAGACCGTGAGGTTGTGTTTGTTTTTCCCCTGTGGGACGCTCGACCGCTCTGACCCACACTGCTCTGTTACCAAGCCGCAGAGGGAGGGGGGGGGGCCGTCTTCTGTAATTAACATAGACAGGAATACACTGGCTTCTATGGGACTGGATGGCTGGAGATGACACTCAAGACATAAAGAATACAATATAGATACTCACAGTCTGAAATACAATGGGAATGGAGGATAGACTGCAACGCAATGGCTCCCATGAGACTGGATAACTGGTGCAGAGATTGTATACGACTAAAAGAAGTGAATCATGAATGATATACCTCATATATGAACTGTTGCAGTCTCTGCCTTTTTATTTAGTTTGGGAAACAAATCATTTGTTTTACTGGCATACTGCATTGTAAATCTACTGTAATGTATCCCGCAGTTTTTAGTTCCCAGGGTTAGAACAATTTTAGCATTGCTAATGCCATGGAAATCACGAAGCCAGTTGTTGTCAACCTGGGGGGTTGTAAAATGAAATATGAGATAGTATATTTTATCCACTACTATAATTTATTATCCCTATTTCTTGTAAAATATCAAACGGTCTCTGCCCTCTCCGATAATTAATCAAATGAAACAGGCAGAAATGGGGAAATCATTCTTTGGTTGAACCACTCTGTATATGTAGATTAAGGACTGTGCATTATGTAGATTATGATCAGGAGTCATAAATTCAGTACTTTTGCTTTGTTTTAATGTGTATAAGCCAGTGGCTCTCAAAGTTGAGTGAGTGGCAATTTAGGGACTTCAGCATATGATTGAGGGTCGAAAGGAAAAATGCAGTTGCGAGTTGTCCAGCGAAATCGCTAATTTTAGCTAACAGCACTAGCATTGATGACCCAACGTAATTCCCGCAACACTTGTGGGTTGCCACTTGTTGCCATGGTAGCAGTAGCTTTCTACAAGTCGTCATTCCTAACCTGACAGACGCTTGTTAGGGGGGTGCAGTTCGATGCAGCAGCTGAGTCGTGTATTAAATGTAGGCTATTGAAAGTGAAAGTATTGATCGCGGATGATTAAAATATAATGCATACATTCCATGCCACGTTCGGTGGTCGCACAAAATGTTTCAGAGGGCCGCTCCAAGAACATAACGCACTTCCGGGTATACCTGCATTTCATGTCATGTTCCGAGGGGGCGGCATTGGCCTGTGGGCCACACTTTGAGCAACTATGTTACAAGCCAAAAGTCAGATACTTCTGCTTTAGGCCATGAATTCTACAGAAGCATTCCAGATAATCTGCAGACATTCTCCATGCATCTGCAGTGTTAGTCCTGTTTCATGCTTCTTGCAGTCAGCATGGTGCGGACGGCGTGCACGGTCCCCACGGACGTCTGGTTGTTCATACTGATTGTGGTCAATGCGCTGACCACAATAAGCATGTAACAGGGCTTTGAACTAAATGCTCAATCTGCATGCTAACATGCTCACAATGATCATGCTAATATGTTTAGTAGGTATTAGGGCTGCCGCCTCTTAGTCGATTAGTTGACAAATCAATAACTTTGGTCTTAGTCGACTAAGATTTCTTTAGTCGAGGAGTAATTTTTTTATGCATTTTTTTTGCTGAATGACTTATTTCCAAGAAACTTACGAGCACATCTCTTGTAAACACAAGATTTAAAGTGGTGATTTTGCATGATTCTTTGTGGAGAAACTCAGTTTTACAGATCTGTCGATTAAATCAACGATTAATTGACAAAATCAGCGACTAAGAATTTCTTTAGTCGAGGACAGCCCCAGTAGGTATAATGTTGTAATCTTAATTGAGCGTGTTAGCATGCTAACACTTGCTAAACACAAAGTACAGCTGAGGCTGATGTTAGTATCTAGTTTTGCAGGTATTTGGTCAAAAACAAATCCAATTTTTTACAAAATGTCAACCTCATGGTGGTGCTAGAGGAAAAGTCAGGGGGATCACCAAAGTCAGTAGGATCTATTCTAAGGGGCAGATGAATATCTGTCCAACATTTGGTGGATGTTGAGATATTTCAGAGGGTCACCAAAGTCAATACAATTTATCCTCCTGGGAACTTGAATATCTGGAGCAAATTTCATTGCAATTTATCCTGTAGTTGTCGAGACATTTCATTAAAAAACAAAAAAGTCAACCTCATTATGGCGCCAGGAAAAAAAAGCAGTAGGATCACCAAAGTCTGTTGGATTCATCCTCTGGGCACCATGAATGTCTGAGGACATGAAAATCTTTAAGGCAGAGTGACCCACTATAATAATGCAGTGGTGAAGGAAACTCTGGGATACATGGAGCCTTTCACAAAAACAAAATGTAACTGAGCAATTCACTAATACATTGATTCCAAATTCCAATGGCTAAAAATAAGTTAATTATATTATCTAAACTGTTATATTGTCTATAAATGGAGCACAGAAGCAGCAGTCCTTTAGCAAAAATGCAGGAAAATGTGGACAGGGGCAGGATGTGTACTTGATGAACTTTAATGAGGAGAATCATGTGTAACATCAAAATGTATGCTGGATATTTTCACATGTAAATCAGCATAGTGTGGCTTCCAATGTACCCTGCTGTGATTTATATATATATCTGTGTCTCGTGATGGCCTGCCTTATGCTTATGAGTTCCCTTTACGGTTTAAATCAATTATTTGTATGCTGTTTTTTATTGTGTCCTTGTGCATTTCTGTACTATTTTGAATCCAGCTATATATCAGTAGGCGTTGATAGGGTTTTGTGGACAAGCTAGCAAACATTTGCCTAATTATACATACATACAATGACTCTCTTCTACTTGTACTACTACTATATCCTTTTTCCACCAAAATTAGCATCTATTTGCAGGTTCTATGTCTATGTCACGAACGCACCAGAAAACAGGGTTTGTAAACAGTACAAAGCAGCATGGAGGCCAGTAAAAAATGTGACATTGGTTACTTTCTTTTTACATCTTTTATTCAGTCTCTCTTTCAAACTCGGAGCCGACTCATTTGGAAGGATATTTGAGCGCTTCTTGGATGGCGACGGACGGAATTTGGGTTTGGATGATAACCCTAGATTTGTGAAAACTTGTGAAAACTCTCGCGAGACTCGCTGCCCGACGACCTGTACTATCTAACCATCTAACCTTAACCATTCAAGATCAATGCCTAACCTTATGTTGTGTGCACACCGACCATGAATAAAATAATTTGCACAAGTGAATTGCATATAAAGTCAATGTAAAGATTAGACGCGAGTTCCGGCTGGACGACACAAAGGACGCAGTGCGAATGACGCCCCATCGCTCATTATTATTATTTTATTTGCGCCTTAACCATTCAAGATCAATGCCTTACCTTAACCATCTAACCTTAACCATTCAAGATCAGTGCCTTACCTTAACCATCTAACCTTAACTATTCAAGATCAATGCCTTACCTTAACCATCTAACCTTAACAATTCACGATCAATGCCTAACCTTAACTATTCAAGATCAATGCCTTACCTTAACCATCTAACCTTAACTATTCAAGATCAATGCCTTACCTTAACTATTCAAGATCAATGCCTAAACTTAACTATTCAAGATCAATGCCTTACCTTAACCATCTAACCTTAACAATTCAAGATCAATGCCTAACCTTAACTATTCAAGATCAATGCCTAAACTTAACTATTCAAGATCAATGCCTTACCTTAACCATCTAACATTAACTATTCAAGATCAATGCCTTACTTTAACCATCTTGCAAGAAAGTTACCATCTTGCCACGACCCGGAAAAAAACCCAGATGTTAGTGGGGTTTTTGTCCAGTGGGAAAGCGGCTGTACTCTACATTTAAGCATTTACCTTTATCCTCT
Organism: Heterobranchus longifilis; assembly: GCA_028570985.1. Lineage (NCBI taxonomy): Eukaryota > Metazoa > Chordata > Actinopteri > Siluriformes > Clariidae > Heterobranchus > Heterobranchus longifilis. Next base: position 3,959 of record JAOVVB010164313.1, on the reverse strand, counting down.
TGCAAAAGTGATTCTTCTAGTTACACTGCTGACAGGTGTTTTAAAATATAATTAAATGTAGTGTATGAGAAAATAATCATATTACAATATGGACCTTATTCCATGCTGGGTCAGTTTCTCTGACCTGCTCCAACCTCAACTGTCAACAGCCTGAGGGGCACACACACACACACACACACACACACACACACACACACACACACACACACACACACGTACACACACAGAGCACCGGAAGCCACCGGCGCCAGGTGAAGCCTTATTAACCCTCTCTGAAACACTACTCTCTTTCAATCCTGCAGATGAACTGCAGATCCCCTCCTGTCCTGACTCTCAGGGGGCTGCGTAGGCGTGTTTCGGCATAGCTGGTGTTTTGTTTGCTTAGGTTTGTTTGTTGTAAAGCAGCTAGCTTGCAGGCCGGGTGGGTGTGGCGTGGTTGTCTGAGGTTGCAGGCTCCATGCCCTTGGATTTCCAGCTTGGGGGTTGGGGGGTGGGGATTTTGGTAAGCTACAGGTAAAATAACTCCAATTATTTTTTCCGTCCATTTCATAAAAACAATAAAAGTATAGACTAGTGTGCCAGTGTCTTGTTTTCCTTTCCCCCCACCTATTTCTGTGCTCTATTTATTTTTCACCACCTCACCTGACACTATTTGCATGTTCAGCTATTACACGGTTTGCATGCAACCGCTTCTCACACACACACACACACGCTTAATCGTACGTACACAAACACTGCACAGCTCTGTATGAGTGTTTTTGGGTGTAGGTGGGGTTGCCTTCATTTAAATAAAGTTCCACCTTTATTTAGACATGGAAATGTTTCCCTCATGGTGTGGCACTAGAAATTACTCTTCGACAAGATTTGAGTGCCAAAGTAAAGCAGAGAAAATGTGCATTTTAAGCAGTAGAAGAAGTCTATGTTTAAGAAAATGTTTGGTACAAGTATTAAACTCCATTGAATCCAAAAATCCATTGATTAAAGATCATAATTATCTTGACAAACCCCTCTTTTATGACACTTTTGCTTTACAAAGCACTGACATCATCAAACGCTGAACCTCTGTCACTCCACCCCTCTTTACCATTGACCAATTTTTGTTTTTTTAGGGCGGGACAGGGGATCTTTTGGTGGAGATAGCAGGGCAACAGTAGATGTCACATAGAAGTGGTGTACATCATCTGAAAAGCCGATTAATTTGAGATGCAGCTCAGCACTGTGTCAAGGTTTTCTAGTCATAAATCTGTCATAAACTTTGTGTTTTTGTCACCTATTCAAATGTTGAACGTTTAGAGTGTATAGGTCTTAGAACATTATGATTATGTATTGTCCTTGAGTTAAAGTATTTTATATGATCTTATGAAATGCACTTTGCTGTGTGTGTACAGTATTGCTGGTCTTGTTTTGATGTATTTTATGTGTCTTTGTAGCTGTCGTTTCACCTGCCCAGGGACTACAGTTGAAAATTAGCCGCGATGGCTAAACTGGCACATTTACAGAAATGTCTATTAGTGTGCACTGTCCCTGTAACTTATATAAAATAAATACGTTGTTGCAGCATTTGATACAATTTGTTACGCATATGTGGTGCAAAAATGTAACCATTTTGACCTCTTGAGAATTAACTTTAAAAACAAATCCTCTTCAAAATACCACATTAAGACACCTTGGGAAACACCACAGAAAAAAATCATGCTGTGATTTGCTATAAAAACCTTTGACATTTGGAAGATTCCTGCACTGAAACTGCTCAGAAAACCCCCTTATTGTTAATATATGTTGGAAAGCACATCCATCCTCTGGATGTCCTAGGTCTCTAGGTTGTGTTTGTAAAGTTTCACGAGGCTGTGATTATCCTAGAGGTCACCACAGGTCATTTTATACAGATAGGTCAAGTTTCAAAAAAATGTTTCATGGCTGTTTATGGACCCCAGTATGCAGAAATATTCACCAGTTTAGAATAGACCACAATAATACATTCATACTGCATGGAAAAAAACTGCATGGTGTTTGCTCAAAACTGCATGGGATTAGCATAAAGTGAGCAGGTATGTAAATGGGGGACCCATGGGTACCCGTAGATGGGTACCCATAGAACCCATTTTCATTCAGATACGTTGAGTTGAGAGGTCAAGGGACCCCTTTGGGCCCGGTTTTCCCCTGCCAAAATCTAGCCCAATTTTGGAGCGCTGTTCCAAATTGTCCCTTCCCGACAAGCTAGCATGCCGCTGTTGTTACCAACGGATTCCCTCGGTTGTCTTGTTTCTCTGAAGCCTTACGACTCAGCCTGCAGCCTCTGAACGACGGTAATGTCGTCTGAGGACGCCGGCATCCTCGAGGAGCGGAAGACTTTAAAGAGGCTCTGGGTTTCACATTATTATCCTCATTCTCTGCCCCTCCATCTCCCCCCCCCCAGACCCAGCCAGTTCCTAACCCCATGTCCTACTACATGCATCGCTCCCCGTGGTGGTTCCATCGCTTCGAGACGTTGTCCAACCACCTCATCGAGCTCATCTTCCCGTTCTTCACCTTCTTGGGCAGGCGGATGCGCGCGGTCAACGGAGCGATCCAGATCCTGTTCCAGGTAAGTCGACAGCAACTCACAGGAGCCGATGATAACAAACGCTGGTGCTGATAACGGTGGCATCTTGTTTCTATTTCTCCAGACCTTGGCCGTGGTTACACGTGTCTTTTCTATGTGACGTTTGTGATCAGATGCGCCAGATCAGAACTCTGCTGCGTCCGCATGCGTGTGTCCACATTTGACACTTTAATGCAACCTGCCTGGGCCGATAGGTGGATCCAAAATGGCACTGGGTGCACAAGAGAGCCTTTTATTTTGTTTATTTTGTAATGAGGGACGCACTTTGTTGCGGAGAGAGCAGCGGAGACGGAGAAGGTCTCGGCTGTGCTCCAGCCGCTGACAAATCTCCGATAATTCAGTGCTAAACACATTTAATTTCCTATATATTCCCCCCTCCCCTTTATTTTTTTTATTTATACGCTTTTATTGTGAAGCAGCAAAATCAGGAAATGTCTGGTTTTCATCAGCAGTAGCCTAACTTGACTGCTGAAAAGTGAAAATGGAAAGCCAGGACGCACAAGAGAGATACTCGTCATGCAGAGCTACGTTTGATAAGTAGTCCGGATTGTGTCCAGATTTCTGTCCACACACCTGTGCAATCCGATGTGGTCTGGGTCATTGCATCACAATGTGAGCAGGATCCGATCTGGGACTGTCCAGACCTGACAGTTAATGCGTCCTGGCGTGATGGGATAATAAAAGTCGAGGCCGAGGCCCTAGACTTTGAATTTTACTCCTCTGGCTATCAGGGTGCCGACATACATACTGTATAGTTCGGATGTCTTAGCACTTCATTTAATTTGTGCATCATGTGCAGTGGGTGTCAGACCTCATGTTACTGTAAATCAACAGATCAAAAATAAGTCCGTGCTCACCGTCCACACGTGTGTCTTTTCTCGCTGTTTTGTCTCTTGTGCTACAGGTGGTTCTGATAGTGAGCGGGAACCTCAGTTTCCTTAACTGGCTGACCATTGTTCCCAGTCTGGCCTGTTTTGACGACGCATCGCTGGGCTTCTTGTTTCACTCTAGAGGTGGAGCTAAGAAGGCGGTGCTCGAGATACAGAGGGAGGATGCAGCTGGACGCGCCCCCAAACCTACCAGAGGTATTCAGGGGCCGTTTTCACAAAACATCCTCAGGATAACTCCTCAAAATAAAGGGGCGTGTCAGTCCTAACTTCAGGACGTTTTAATGCACCGCCACCCTGCACTTATCGAGACATCACACCCGGAGGAGCTGTATGTGAGAACGCAAATGTCCGAATCATTCGTCATTACAGTGTCCTATCTGTGATGCAATCAAAATATTTGTTTCTTAAAAAAAGTTGTAATGTTTTGAGAAAAAAGTTGTAATGTTAAGAGAAAAAAAGACGTAATG
>JAOVVB010164287.1:0-11562 GCA_028570985.1 Heterobranchus longifilis | reverse complement strand
GATGTAAAGGATGAAGAGGAGGGGGCCGAGCACAGAACCTTGGGGGACACCATGAGTGACTGGGGCGGTGGAGGATTGGCAGTTGTTTATGGCGATGAATTGATGTCGGTTTGAGAGATATGAGGTGAGCCAGGTGAGTGCGGTGCCGGTGATGCCAAGGGAGTGCTGAAGACGTGAGAGGAGGATGGAGTGGTTTATGGTGTCGAAGGCAGCACTAAGGTCGAGGAGGATGAAAATGGTGAGGGAGCCGGAGTCAGCAGAGAGCAGTATGTCGTTGGTGATTTCAGTAGGGCAGATTCAGTGCTGTGATTGGTGCGGAAGCCAGGCTGGAAAGGTTCATAAAGGTTATTGGAGTCGAAATCATAAACATTTCCATTTCAACTACAATAGATTTAATAAAATCGTTCCATCTCCAGTCTCCAGAACATTTAGAGTTCCGCAAAAATATCACTTTTATGTTATTAAACCTCACTGTGACATCTTCATACCTGGCTGTTATCATGTCGAGATAATCCTTTCCACAGCTCTAACTATTATTAGAGGGAGTTGCCTATACATGTTACATTCTGTGTGTTATATTCTGTGAACACAATATTAAAATCCTGTTGGAACTTATGTCATATTACAATAGCACATTAGTTCCTTTTTGGGATTTACATGAAATCCTGAACTTTTGTGAAATGGCATGCCACTTCTCTGAACAAAGGCAGACATGTGGGAGATCCCTGCAGCAGTCTCAGCTAAGAATAGAGATACATAATGACATTTTAATTGTGTGCTGCTAACAAACCCGCTGCTTCCCTTCCCCTCTTTTTTGTGTGAACTACCAAAGACTCGACATGGCTGCTTTCAGAATTAAACAGAGGGTGTCAAAAATGAGAGTGGCATGACTTTATGGCACCATTGCGACAAGAGCCACCTTTGAATTGTTTTCAGTCTGATGCTCAAGAAGCTTCATGTCAGCATTATGGTGGAATTATGGTAGCACTTCTTTTGTTTCTTGGCATATCTTTCTGCGAATGAGGCAGGCAGCAGCCTCCATTACTCTGACATTTTGAATCAAATGAATTAAAGGGGACCTATTATACTTTTCCTTATTTTCTGTCGTATATATATAACATTACAATGTCAGATGTTTATTCAAATAATGAGGTAAACGTTATGTAAAAGTAATCCCTGTGAATAAAAACCTCAGGCTTCTGAATACTCTGTGTCCAACATTTTTTTCTACTTTGGCTACAAGCTAATGCCAACTACATGCTAATGTCAGGGAAATCTATAATCTTGGTTGCCGATGTTGTTAATTACTCCCAGATTTTGGATCAGATTGCTGCTGGACCATGTCCGGTTGTGAATATTTTAAGGTTTAGAAGCTTTTTTTGGTGATTTTTTTACAGTAGAAAGTACCACTACAGTGCCATTATTCCACCGAGAGCGCAGATGCGGAAGACCCGGAAATGCTGACCAATCAAAGCAGCCTTTTTCGGGAGGGGGATTTAAAGAGAGAGGCGCCACAATGGAGAGTTTCAGACAGAGGGTGTACAGGTATTTTCAGACAGACAGTATGAGAAAAATAAAGAGGGTTTTTTTTTACATTAAAGCATGTAAACATGTTCTAGTAGAATCCCAAAATACAAGTAGGTCTATGAACCTGAAAATTGGCATAATAGGTCAGGTTTAAAGTTTAACTTCAGCAAAACCTCTATAGCCATGCAGATATTTTATCTGCCGAGGTTTGGTGATCTCAGTCTCTGAGTTTTCTGCAGCCACCCCAATACAATGGGGGTGAAATTGAATCAAATGGATTTTTTCAAAGCTCTGAGCAGCTCAAACAAAATCCCATTCACCTCAATCAGGGTGGCAGCAGAAGTTTCAGAATTGGATATCTCAAAACCTTAGCAAACAAAACCGCAACTGAATGGCTGGATACCGCAAGGTTTAAGTGCAAGTACATTTTATTTGATTTCATGTTTGGTAATCTGGGTCTGTAGCCCATATATAACCAATAACCCATATTTAATATGATTTATTTTTGACAGTGAATGAAATTAATACAGTATGTGTAACGTGACAGGCGTCACTCATGGTTTTTGGTTCACTCTCATCCCTCTCATCATTTTAACTAGCTGATGATGATGATGATGATGATGATGGTGATGATGGTGATGATGATGATGACTTTATTGTCAGATCAAGTCTTTTTTTTTTGCATCACAGCATCTCCATTTGGAACATCAACAAAGACAAAAAAAAAATAACATTACAATCATAGAAGACAATATATTATTTGATCTGGGATTATGTTCCATATTAAATTTCGAGATTGACTGGTGCACAAAAGAGTGCTTCAGTCTAACCTTGTTAAAACGTGGAACCCTGTACCTCAGACTTAATGGTAACAGTTGTTATTTACTGTTTAGGACATGGCTGGGGTCAGAGACAATGTTATTGGCCAGCCTTAGTGTTATTATGGTCGGCTGATTCATAGAGTTTCTCAAGTTGTTGACCTACAATCTTTGAGGAGATTTTCATTTGGTGGAGCAGTTTTGACTTTAACGTGGTGGCCAATCACTTGTGCCATATTACAATACTGAAGTGGTGATAGCAGAGAATTGAGCAGTTAAGAGCCAAATATCTCTCTAAACTAAAAGGACAGTGAATATTGGGCTAGTAGGTGACCAAACACACAAATCCAAATTAATGCTAATGTTGCTCCGTATCTGCTGGATATGTAGATAAGTAAAAAAACGTTATGCTAAATGTTTCCAATATCAACTTTAAAATATTATGTCAGTGTTGTGCTTCGACTCTATTGTGCTGCCCCCAAGTGGCCAAAACATCCAGTCTGTCCTCAGTGAGTTTATTTAAGTGACCGTAACAACCGGAAGTATGTGACATCCGCATCATGGGACGTGGTGTGTCATGTGACGTGACGTCTGTGTCTTGGGACGTGGCGCGTCACGTGATGTGGCGCATCATGTGACGTTGTGACGTCTGTGTCATGGGACGTTGTGACATCTGTGTCATGGGACGGGGCGCATCATGGGACGTTCCACAGCATGGATCCACAGAAGTGGTTTAATGTCTTCATGATTTTAACCCAAACCACAACCATTTTTCTAACCCTACCAAGTTGTTTTGTTGCCTAAACCTATACTTACCACCACAATGTCCTCTTTAATAATGTTAATGGCATGTTTAAAACCGTGAATAACGAAAAAACGAAAAACGCTCATAAGGATTGTATTTACTTCCACCGCTAGGGGCGCTAATTTAAGAAACGCTCGTATGGGTCGTATTAGAGGGTCAGAACATACGACCTATATGGCCGTATGGTTTGGAGGACTTGTTGAAAACATCAAATAAGAACAGGTTATGTTGGGTTTAGAAGCATGTGTCATGGATCCAGAAAATAACTCATTCACATAATTATTCATTCATTCACTCACTTACTCTCTCACACAGAGTCTATACTGTCCATGTGTGTTCATGTTTTTAGTGTGTCACTATCTGTAGCACTCTCTTGCTGTGGTGTGACTGTTGTGCTCTACCCCAGACATCACTTGTCAATCAAACAGCTGTTGGCCAGTGCTGCTACCTCTACAGTATGTCCTTGAACTGTCTATTGTTGAAGTATGGGTTTTTGTTAAATGGTGCTCTGTGCAGTTCTGGGGCAAAAAAAGAAAACACCTCCTGTATGCTAGAATATTTTTTCCATACAAACAATTTGTGCAGTTCAATAAATGTCAATTCAACTGGATGAATAATTGGTTGTGCACCTAACATGTTTACTTACATGTTACCACTATTGCTTGTAAATATATAAAAAAAAAAAAAAACATATTACCAACACAAGACCCATGCAATTTAACATATTTCACCGTGTGTATTATACCCCACGGGTTTCATCAGTTCAGCCCCAATGCATTGCCTAAAAGTCCAAGATGTAACTCAGATAATGGGGATCTCATACACGTTTTGGAAGTGCACACTCTTTAATTATATTTGAAGAAATATTTATAAACATATGTCAGAAACACTGCAGAAAGCAATTAAACTATAATATCTATATTGGGAGACATAGAAAAGCTCAAAGAAATTAATAACATTAAGAAGCCAAGTCAAGTCAGTTTCTTTATATTGCACAGTTTTAAAACAACCAGTGGTTGACCAAAGTGCTTTACACAGTAAAAAGGGAAAAAGTACAGAAATTGACAAATGACACAATGAAAAAATATACCTAAAACACAGAAAGTCAGAGAAAACAAGTCAGTGATAATAATGTAATAATGACAGCAGCAAAAAAGTAAATCCAAGCACCCACTTTTAGTAAAACAATGGTGGAGAGAACTGTCATATTACACCCCAGAAAAAAAATGTTAAAGGCAATGAGTACATGTTTTATAAAAATAAAATAAAAAACAATAAAGGTATTTGGGGAAGAAATAGAAATGTATTATAAAAAATTAAATAAATATTGGAGTTACATGTTGAGTGTCACCTCACAATTTCAGTTAATATTCTTAAACTTTACTTCCATGTTCTCATTTTCCATCCAGATTTCTCTCGAATTATTTCCTGATCAGCATGCAATAAACCAGAGTTAGTATGTGTGACAATATGCTGCACACGCACTCACAATCACTCATTACATTTATTCCTACCTCTGATGTAGTGTTGTTGTTACAGTCACACAGCAGCTGTTGTTTTTCTTGTTTTTTTTTCCTGTCCACCACTCATCTGTCATGGTGGTGATAATTCACACATGTATGCAGACATGCTCCTAAACACACACACTCTACATGTATACGCACATCTACCCTGCATTATTTTCTCTGACATGAATCAAAACATACCAATATGCATTTAAGCAGGGGTCAGTAGGTTACGGAAAGCTAAAAAAATATATATAATAAATACAAATAGAACGCTCCAATTGATCTGGTGTTGTATCAACGCTCCCCCTTTTCACCCTGAATGCTCTCTCCTCCTCCTTGTTTCAACGTCTATCCATCTATCTTTTGATTTCCCTTTCCTATTTTCTTCAAAAGTGACAATGGTCCTCATTTGTCATACCATCATTGACACCACTGTAAATCTAAAGCTCTGAGAAGATTGGGAAAAACTTGTCTCAGGTGATTTATGAAACCTCCCAAACTATTGATACAAGTGCAAAATCCAATGTGAAAGGTAGCCTGGCGACATTTGTCAGAGCTATGCAGTGGATGCAGTCTGCATGTGCTTTCAGTTAAAGAGAAATAGGCCATCTTTGTTGTTTGTGAGGCGAGGGCTGAGCCTCTCCTTTGAAATAGTTTAGTTAATTCACCAAAGGCTATTCTATTCAAAGGGGGATATGTGCTGTGACAGGGAAATACTACCTCAGAATACAAATGTGTAATGCTGAAGGTTCGGCATTTTTTGCATAAAGACAACACAAATGAGGTTTTGCTGATATATTATAGCCTGGTCTTCTAAAGATTACGTTACCATGTAATGAAACTGCATTCTCAATTTACGTTTGTAGGAAAAACGTGTTTTAGATTATGTTTGTTTTTGACGTATTAGAAAAACATTTCTCATAATAGTATGCAGAAGTATGTGATGGTTGGGTCATAAAAGCATATACTGTCACCCAGGAGACATCGGTTTGTGTCCTGTGTGAAACCAAAAGTCAATGTTGTTATTTAACAAGCGTACTTGTTGTATTTTATTGCAAAACAGTAATCAAAATCATGATCTTTTCCTAAACCTAACCAACTCATTGTGTTGCCTAACTAAACATAAGGACAGTGTTGTGCAAGTTCATGAGCTAACTCAAAGTTCAGTTCACACACATTAAAATGAACTACTTCACGTTCATTTCTTCCATAAAAAAAAAAATTTAAAAAAAAAGCTGCTCCGTGTCTGGACGGATGCTTCAACAGGATGTGTCGTTTTAAATTAATTGCCGATGTGGCTGATGTTCAGTGCAGTTCTGCCTTATTGTGTCTGTTACCCGGGCGAAGATGATGTTTCCCGTAGCACCCCCCTCTGTTATGTAAAGTAAGTTGGATGCTAACAGTGGCAGAAAAATTCAAATGATACACTTAACTCTATCCCTGCCAACATAGTACCACACTTCTGGTTTCAAAAACAATTGAAGAAGATCAGCAATAAACCGGAAGTAGAGAATTGAGGAAAACAGCCGTGCACAAGCTGAAATTGAAAAAAAAACACGGGTCATCTTGGGGTATTTGGCAGAGTGTCTGCCGGTGGAGGGGAGCGTGAATCAGATTAAGTTTACCAGGATATGGTCCCATATCCTGGTAAACTTAATCTGATTAAGCTGGAGGGGAGGCTGGTGAAGCTGGACAGACTGATGTTTACCCGAGCGAGGGGTGACTTCCCTGCGGTGGATCTGAGCGAATGTCGGGATGGATGACTAGAGCTCCAAAATTTTTTATCAAAATATTTCTCATCCATACAATGTTAGCGAACCTACCAGAGGTAGACAGATGCATTTTTATATTTATGCAAATAAGATGTGGGCAAAAACCATAGAAATTACTGCTGATGCAATTTTCTCAGCTTTTTGCCCAAAATGTGTTTTTGTGTTTAGGTGTTGATAAAAATCTGGCGGGGAAAGAGTTAATGGATTCCTCCCTCTCACTCTTCTCCCTCTGACTTTTTTTCGAAATTAAAGGTAAAAATAACATAAGGAGATGTGTACCCACTTGCCTCCCTGAGTATTCTGCTATCATTGCTAATTCCAGAATATTGCAGCCACTTCAGCCTGCCGCTGCTAACATGCCACAAGTGGCTCTCATGGGCTTTTTCATGGAAATTCAAGGAGGGTTTTCTGGCTTTTTGGTATCACACAGGTGCAGAGACAAAGAGCAATTATTCCAACCTTTTTCCAGAAAGCCACATTGAGACGTGGGTTGTGGAAACAGGGTGTGTAATTTTCTGCCCTCCCAAATAAAGAATGCATATCAAAGCATCAGAAGCTCAAGGCCCTGTGAGGACACAAGTATAGGTTCAGTGGATAGGCCTTATTTCCGGATACAATGCTCTCAAGTATCCATTTGTGGCAGCATAGTCAATGGAATACAAAGCTATTGCTGGAATAAATTACACTTTGGATTTGTGCATTTATTTCCCATATGAGATGAAAAGCACATTCCAGAGTCAAATTTAATCACTCGGTTGTAAGTATTCACTTCTCTGGCCATTTTTTCCCTCTGCATCAATTGGCATATATGCATTTATCCACACGCATGCACGCACGTACACACACACGTACATAAATGACATCATCTTTTGACTGATAAGTATATCAACAAATACATGTTAAAATATTTACCTCTGACAGTAAGGTAGACAGGGCTATTTGTAATCTATTTTAAGGGAATATTTTTATTTACTTATTTGCTGAATTTGAAACAATTTGTCTGTATTTTATCACAAATATCATCCTTTCACAGTCTTGGGCTCGGGACCCTAAGGTGGGGTTGCCTAAGATGCAATCATGTTGCAAGAAAGTTACTAAAGTAGAGATTTTGTTTCAGTATTGAGTTCATATTAAATAATAATGAATGCATTTGATATTAAGTCAACATTAAACTCATTTAAAATTCAGTTCAATATGTCTAACACTGTTCAATTGTTCTACATCTTTTTGTAATGTTATATTGCACCAATACAAAAGGAGAATAAAGCCAATAAAAAGGCAAGGATCTATGGCAAAAAAAAAAAGATTACATTTAATTTAAATTTGAAAAAATACGAATAAAATTGAATTATGTAGCATGACGCTACATAACCTGACATTCAGCACAGTTGTCTTCCTGTGATGCCTACCAGGCCTGTAAGTTAGTGAGTGGCTGATTGACACTGTTTGTATCAACTGCAATGCAAACCAGCCAGTGTTATCGAGCAGCTGATTGACCTGCTGTCTTCAGACAGGCAGTAGGAGAACAAATAATGTTGTTTTTTTTGTTGTTTTTTTTAACATTAAATCATGTAAACATGTAGAAACCCAAAATACAAGTATGAACCTGAAAATGAGCGTAATATGTCCCCTTTAAAATCATTCATCATTGCATTGCAGTTCCATGGGTTAATCTTAATATTTGCAATGGTATAAACTTAAATTATGTTATTTGAAATAATCAAATTTAGATCAGCATCTGAGGGTATGATTGTGTAATTACACGTATTGAACACTGGGTGTCAGTACTCTGCCATCTTGAGTTGCTCCTCAAATATCAGCCATGGACCAAAAATGTCTTCTTTGTTTTATGATTGGGCTAATCTATCTTAAACTCTTTCTTTTTTGGGTGAATACTGTAACTGTGGTACAGAAATAGACCGTGTGCATCCAAGGCGACTCACAAATAAACAAGAACAAAGATCATAAAAGTGCAAAAACTTGTTCAGGGTCTTCATTTAATAAAACTCATTTGCTGTATTCAAACACACACACTTTGTCACATGTTGACTCCATGTGGTAACATGAAATGCCAAATAAAGCCTTTTGTCTTTCTTTTCTTAGAAAAGAAATATGATTAGAGCATTGTACATTCCTACAGATTAATTTTACAGACACACAATCACACAAACACCAACAGCCCATTATAATTGTTTGATTAGCAACACAAAAAACATCATTTATATACAAGGTCAAGAATGAACCTTTACGCTCATCATATTGTTTTTAAAAAATAGGTTTTCTTTCAGTTCCCACCGATCTTCTCTGCCGTCACAAACAGATCATGCTTGCTAATCGCCGTGTTACAAAAAGCCTGTTCATAATATCAAAAACCGGAAAAACTGTGCTGCATTATCGTGATTAGTTGGATTAGTCCGATGTGATTTAATCTGGTCTGCTGTGGCTATGACTGCGCTCAAATCGTCTGTAATCCATCCTCTGATTTCCTTGACCTTGCACGCAAAATGTCTGCAAGGTCGAGGAAAGCAAAGAGTTGATCTACAGTTCCTTAGTTACAGTAATGGGAGACATTACCTTTATTATATAATATATAGATATCACCATGAAACCTCCCTAGTTGATTACTTACATTAAGATAGTTATTTTTTGTATTGCAAGTTTCCTGAAATGTTGTTTCAATATGCAAATGAGACATTATCTTATTAAATATGTGCTAATTTTGCATACATTTCCAGAACAGAAATCTGAACATTGGATAAAACCAGGTTTAAAAACTTGACATATTAGAGTCAAAGGCTTTTACAGAGGGACTTTTGGATATCTATTTTTATCACTCCATTAATCAGAAAATACTGCCATAAAAAAAAATGTAATAGGAATAGGGTAGGAATACAATGTTATATAAATCAGGGTATGATTTATACATGAGCAAACCCCTCTGTAAAAACCTTCAGAATATAAATAGGTATTACAAGTTTTCTGAAATTGTATGTTTTAAAATATGCAAATGAGGCATAATGCTAACTTTTGGTGAATTTAGGAGACTGGTGCAAATAGACAAAATGTAGTAAAATAAACACCTAAATGTGCATTTTAGATGTTTTCCTTCCACTAGTCTGAAAGAAGAGTTTTGAGAATTGACCATATTTCGCTTTTAATGTCGCGCCATTCCAGTAGGGATTGGCACTGCAATATTACTGTGTACTGTACCCTCATCACACTGTAGTATATCATGTAATATAGTATAGTGGTAATGTCACATCTGTGTATACTAAAATAGCCTCAGGACCAAACTGTAATAATAACATCCTCATCAGGGCCCTCAAACATTTTTGCACTTTGACTATCAGACTACAGATAAAATAGAATCTTACATGTTTGTAAAATATGCATAAGATGGTCTGTTAATTTATCGTATCTCTGTGTTCATCATCTGCTCTTTCTAATTGTTCTTGAGATGTGTGTTTTAGCACCAGCATCACTATGTGACCTGCCAATCAGATTCTTTAGTTTTCTGGAAAAACGACCCGAAGTCTCAGGCTTGTGTTGAATCCTGTCGAACCACCAAAAAATGTTTTCTTCACAGTTCTCATATTTCTTGTGTCCTTGGCTGATTAGAATTTAGCCCTGGCTTCCTCGGCTGAACGACACGTGATTTCCTTTCCAAGTCTCAGGTTAAACTTTTCCTCACACCTGCTCATTAATATTCTGACCTTCCTCCCATTCTGCCTGCTTTCCTCTTTCTCGCTTTTCAACATTCAACTCTTTTGTTGCATGCATGCACACAGACCCAAATAACACACACATATGCACGCACACACATGGCCCATATGTGTGCTATGCAAGTCTGTTCCACACTAACACTCTGTCTCCATCTGAGCCTGATCCTTTTGTCATTCTCCTTTTGCTTCCTCTCTTTCTTTGGCCTCCTCTTCGTCACCTTGGTGACGGCTGAGATCAGCACTTCCTGTCAAACTGTCCGCTGGAGCACACTGTTCCCTGAGTGGTTTGCTTTCTTCCCTTAGATCTGACAAGAAAAAGGGATTTCAAAAGGGTAAGCAATGTCTATGTGTGGCACAGATAGAAAAACGGCATAATGTGAAACACCGTCCTGTCTGACCCACCTGTAGCGGAGGCTGTCTGCTGGCTCTCCTTCTCACGTTGCTCCTCTTCCTCCCCAGAAGACGGATCCTCTTTGTCCACAGAAGACATGTCTAAGGAGGCAAGGTGGGCCTGGGCCATCTTCTGGACAGCTGAAAATACAAAACTGGATATAGAATAAAGGAGTACCGTGCAGATTCTACACAAAAAGATCAGTTTAGCCCTTTAATGGACACATGATGGTGTAGTATACTATAACTTTACTGCAGGCTGAGAATCAGTGTTTCAAATTTGACCACACCTAGCATCATTCTTTCAAACTTACTAAGGTAAGAACATTACATTTTCGTTGACTTTGTAACCAGAAAATGTTCCATATAATTTCTGATAATATAGTAAGTGCAGGAAAGGACTTTAAAAATAGGACAATGTCATCTGCATATAGAGTACGTTCACCGGTACCACTGTTTAATTTAATTAAACAACGGCAAGTACAAAAGGAGATAGGACAGCTCTCAGCGTGTTGTGGCAAAAATTATTTTTCAGCTTTAAGCCTTATTGTGAGTCAAGTGCATTTTTGTCTTTATTCTTATTCAACAATGGCAAACAATTAACTAAAGGATGAGCTATAATGGACTGAGCCAGTGGTTTAATTTTATGCCTCCGCCAACCAGTCAGGTTGCAGTTTACATCCATGTCTGTCCAAGAAATTCTCTGCAGGCATCGCTGAGATATTGTGTTCATGAGAATGGGACAGACGGACGGACGGACAGACAGACAGATGGATGGACAACCTGAAAACGAATGCTATTGCCGGCGCAGGGATATAAAGAAGTGGTGATGATGAGCTCTGAAACTATATTATTGTTACTTCTGCCATTTGCTTCCTTTATAGGAGTTTTACCCTTTTCCAGCTCAATGCAGAAAAGACAGAAGTCATTGTTTTTGGTCCCAAAAATGCAAGGTTAGAGGTCGGTGCTAAACTTGACTCATTGACACTAAAAACTACAGACCAAGCCAGGAACCTCGGT
>JAOVVB010164276.1:0-11563 GCA_028570985.1 Heterobranchus longifilis | reverse complement strand
TGTGCTGCTAACTGCTAACAGTTGCAGATTGATTGACGGGTGGATGTCGTGATATTATTGGTTGAAATCAGTTAGTATTCGCCGACGTAGGCACGCGTCACCGTTTGTTTTACAGGAAGAAATAATGGATTTTGATCGATATAAAAATGCAAAGAAATGCAATTTGTGTCTTTCTTTTGGCATATATCTTTAAATAGGTACACAACATGACCAGAGATGTGATCTAAAAGGGTTGAAAATGCTTTTTTTTTTTTTAAATTTCAGCTCGACTTTAAAGTTTGAGGTTAAAAGACAAAGTTTAAAGCAGCCACTCTAAAGGTGTACACAAAAACCGTACGCCACACACAACACATTTTCCATTGTCCAGGGAACACCCTGTACATGTATTGAAAACGAACTGATAAATATGTGGAAAAGTAACAGTGATAAATATTTAAAGAAACTTTAAAGTGTTGAGATTTAAATTTGGTGTTGTGTTTTGTTTTGTTTTATTAAATAGGGAAATTAGTTTTATTTTACTGTTACTGCAGTAACTTTCAAAATAGTCCTAAAAACCAACATGAAAAAGAATTGTGATAAGATTGTGGATCATGATCCTGTCTGAAAAAAAATTTAATATGATATCCCCACCCCTACTTCATATTTATTTTATATTTTTTTAATATCAAAACACTCCCTTTAGGCTGGTTAGATCTGTTGCTTGCAACAATGCTTGCTTATGTAAAAAACAACAAATGGAATCTGTGTATCAACAAACCATACTTTAAAATAAAAAAATAACTTTAAAATAAATTCAAAAAACTCATATGTTCATCTTAAGGGGACATTCTTTAAGCTGCTTTGTGGAGTGTATAACAGTTTCTTAGCTTTCTTGAAAAAGTGATTTGAATCTCAATAAGCCTTTTCCATGTTTTTTCTTTTTTTAAAAGGAGAAAAGAGCACGAATACCAAACATGCAAATCGACAGAGGAGAAGTGTATTATGCTGCTGGAGTGGTATGAAAAGTTTCTATGAACCTTTTTCGCCTTGAAACTGGGTCGGCATTGGAATCTATTGTAAAAGCCATGAATTCAAGCCGACTGTAAAAGAAGCAAGCTATAAACTTTCAAGCCTGCAGGTGGTGAGTGTTTGATATTCAAAACATGAATTTGGTGGAACATTCCTTTAACCTCCAAATACACAATAGTCTGGTAAACCAAAAAAAAAAAAAACAGACAGATTACTGTTCATGAATTAATAAAAGGCATTCAAAAGTTTAATAAATTAAAACCAAAGGTAAAGAGACAGATGCTTTATCTTATGCACTATACTGACTAATCTTTGCATATATTTCCATTACGAACGCATAATTTGAAGTTGGAAAAATGTCCTGTCTTCCACTTCAATGTAAATCATGTGAACATAGTTTGTTTAAGGCCTTGTAACATGTCAGATCACACATCTTTATACTGGAATTTGCATTTTGCCTTTGTCCCTGTATGGTAATTTAGGAGATTTTGACAAGTGGTAAATATGTCAATACATTTTCTTACAGGTGTGAGTAAGTGCATATTTCGTTGTGGTTCCCGTGCAGAATTAGAGAAGGCACAGAAAAAACTAAACGAAAACACTGACTTTCATTTGTTTCCGACAAAAAATAAAACAAAAATATATATTCATTTGCAGACGTTAATGAAAAAATGACTGAAAATTGCATTAAGAAGTGCAATCTGAAAGAAATTGATGCAAATAGGGACTGTATTAAAGTTTGTAAAATACAATTCAGAAAAATGAGTGTGTGTCCTAAATTGCCCAGGATTTGTATAAGGAATTATTTTAAATTTAATTGAAAAGCTTAATTTTTAGGTGTTACTTTTTGATCAGATTATTTTTATTTGTTTGTTTTGTTTTTTTGACAATTAATTTTAAAATGACACATACATGGCTGCAACACCAGTGTTCCATTTGATGTGATTATTATTCATAACTTTAAACGTGTTTTTATCAATTGGCTTATTAAGACACACGTGGAGACGAGGGACTTTCTCTGGCTGTTCACTAGACAACAGATTTCTTTAATGTCGCCAGAAGTTAACACTCTCACTTAGTCTACCATAAGCCATCGGGTGTTGTGTCTCCTTTTATCCCCTCAGGTCTCTCTTCAGGAGTTTGAAAGAGCTACAAATCGTATGGAGCTAGTACTGCGCTACAAAGCACGAGACAGCGTGAAGTAAACAAATAAATGTCAGTCAAACAGTGTTTTCCTGATCCTTCATGGCTGCCCGAACTTAAGCGCTCAGGTGTCTGAGGCAGATTTTGTTCATGTTACTGCTGGAATCCTGTTACGTGGCTACCATGCTGGGAGCTAAACAAGTATTTTTCTATTCAAAAGACAGCACAAAGATGATTATTCTTTTCATCTGTCTCACTATAGGCCAAATGTGAATACTTCACACACATCTTCAATCCAGCAGCACAGAAGATCTAAACTATCACCACAGTTTCAAAGTGGACACCCAAGATTAGTGTCACCAATTCAGTATCCGACCAAATGTGAAATATGGCCACAATCTCCCCTTCTGTTAGTTAAGGTGTTTAACAATGGCCAGAAAATCGTTTTTGCCGTTAACCTTTGACCTGTATAAAATGGCATCACTTCATAATTTTATCCTATTAGACATTTGTGTGAGATTTTGCAGAAATTATTGAGTTATGCGTTTTGTGAGGTCACAGTGAACTTTGACCACCAAATTCTAATCAGTTCATCCACGAGCCAAAGAGGACATTTGTGACAAATTTGAAGAAATTCCCTCCAGGCATTCCTGAGATATCACATTCACAGGACGGGGAAGGACAGACAAGCTGAAAACCTCAGGTCACAGGGAGGCACGTGGAGGCATAAAAACATGCTATGAAACACAATGGGTATAATTTCATGAGACCAACAGCTCCATTCATAATCCTAGTGCTCTCACCACATCTTTCTTTTCATCTCATGGTCACTCTAGCTGAATATCCCAATCAAAAATGGAAATGTGTGTTTTTTCACCAACTAATAAAAAAACACACCAACAATACCAAAGTCAATACTGAAATGTGCCCTGTAATGAAGGTCTCCCAGAGAAAAGCATTTCTTTGTGGGCTTGACTGCATAACCTGATGGCGTCAGACGGTTTGTTTTCACAGTACCGTCTGAGAAGCCGTCATTATAAACTGTTTGGAAAAGGTCAGGCGCTTTCAAAAAATACCTGGCAGGTGATTGGACGCATTGTTGTTTTGAATGAACAGTCGGGGAGCTTAAACACTTAAACCACTCCCGTAGCTGCCAGTACCGTTAGCTCTTCACAGGACGCGAGCCGCCATTGTTGTTTTGAATGCCTAAACCACGGCCACAGCCACCAGCAGAGCCGCAGCTCATCACAGATGGTCAATTGGTCAGGTCAAATCTGTACCGGACCCAAACCAGACTCCCAGGAAGTGCCCTCTCCGTTGAAGCCAATTTGACAGAGTGGCCAAACGTGATGCCATGGGGACCAAAAATACTTTTTCCCATTTACTTATATGGCTAAAGAGACATCTATAAATCTGTGGATAATTTTTTTTTCTGTCACAAACCCCACGAAATGACTCATTTCACTATCGGGATTAGATCTGTTTGGTTTGATAACATTTGGAAAGTCTAGAAGAGCTGCACAATTTAATTATTTAATCCAAGTTCAAGTTAGCCAGAGCACTAAACCGGCTGTAGCCGGTTCTACCTGCTCTATTGGCCCCATAACGTGGAAGGAGTGCCATTCACCCGTTTTTTTGGTTTTTTTTAGAGTTGAGCTTTTTTGGCATCACGCACCACTGAGCAGCTTTCATTGGAATGAACGGAGCTCCGCCTCGATCGCTGAATCCAGGTTTTATTATACATCCATGACCCGTGCGCTTGTACTGGAGCCTGGCAAGATGGATTCATGCGATCGCATGATCTTGTGATATCGCAGGAATCCAGCTGAATTAAAACCAACAAATAATAAACATAGGATGGATTTTTATAAATGCACAGGTTGAGTTGCGTGCTAGATAGCATACAAACTCATCTCCCAGCTATAAATTCCCACCAAAGCATTTAGCTTCCCTAAGCAATTATTTAGTAAAATGTATGTCAGCTTGTTAGACCACTAGCCATTAAATATTTCACTCTCTCCTGTCAACTAAAATAAAATAACTTCTTAATGCTGAGCAGGCTGATGTGAAACTGGCAGCATCGGCCCTGAGTTAGCAATGACTCAGCCGATCTCTGTCCATTGACAGGCGCACTCTGTTGTCTGGATTGATCAGGCTTTATTGGAACTACAGCTAAGCTGTCTGCCCAAGGATGAGATGTCTTTTTAAAGCACTAAGCAGCTTTTCAAAATAATGGCCCTGTCTCAGTCACCTGTACAACTATTCCACAGTAATTCTGAGGCGATGAAAGAAAGGAAAGGAGAGTGCAAGAGAGCGCATGGAAAGAAGGTGCGAGTCTCAGTCACACATAAAGAACACAATTTCACATTCAGACATCATTAGAAGGTAATAGAGTGGAGAACAGTGTGCAGCCTGAAATTCTGCTTCCGTCATGCCTGCCGCTGCCCGCTGCAAATTCATTTTCATTTCATAGAGGAAGGAAGAAAAAACAGAGACACACATACAGAGGGAAAGACAGAGACAGAGAGATTGCAGTCAGGAACGGAATAAAGGAAGTAAGATCTCAAACTTCATTGACATGTTGAAAAAGTGGAGCTTTCACAAAGAGGTGTAATTCATACCCATCGCTGCTTAAATATAGCAGAGGCAATTTGCCGAAGACAGAAGGAGAGACAGGGTGTGACGAGAATACAACTACTCACTTGGATTCCTTAGGTAACACTTCATGCCCACACGGCCTCAAACATGCTAAACTGAGCGCAGTCTCCGATTCCTCCCTCCTGCCCGCTGATTGACAGCCGCAGTGCAGGTGTGCGCTGCACTGCTGGAATAGAGAACTAGACTCGGGCATGCTGGCAGAAGGGAGTAGAAGAGAGCTGAGAGGTAAGGAGAGTCAAAAAGGGAGGGGAGCGGAGGGGAGAGGGCAAAGTGGGGCGAGGGAGCGAGGCGAGGAGCCGGCCCGGCTGATTTATGGGAGCAGGTCAGTGCCGAAGCACACGTGTGACACTAATGCACAAGGACGGGACAGATGTAGGAGTGAGTGCTGAGTGGCAGCCTGTCATGCACCCATCCTTCAGTTCACCTCCACCCTCCAGAGAAACAAACAGTCAGAGGGAAAGTGTGCTCCATAAATAGTGAGAGGAGGTAAAGGAGATGGTTCAGCGTCCCTATGAGAGTTTGTTGATCGAATTCTGGACAGACTTGACAATCAGCCGCAGACAAATATTACAAGAGATAGACTTAAAGTGGGTTCAGACTGAATGTGACTTATACAGGATTGTATGCAAAATGGTAGAGTGTATATAAACAGAGACAGGATTCGGAACAAAATGAGCCTGGAAATACAACTCGTTCTCACTCCCAACTCATCAGCAGCTTGGCCAGTGGCCCTCAAGAGTCTGATACCGACGCACAAGGCACCCTTAAGTGTACGTATGAGATGCACCAGGCTTTCAACTAACTCCAATGTAAACCCATCTGCCGCAATAAGACTCAATGGGTGCCCCGCGCACAGCTGTGCTTCTCATGCAGGGTGCAGGCAGAGCAGGAACAATACAATATTCAAGAACAAAGTAATCCAGCGCACACCAGGACTGTTCAAATAGACTTTTGATGTAGTTCATGTAAAATATTATATATTTTCGCATTGTGACTTCCTCAGGTTCGCTCAACCACAGCGCTATAAGGTGACGTAGTATAAAGAGCAGCAAAGGGAGGAGGAGGTCGGGGTGGATGGATGGGTGAAACAAACACGGGACTTTGGCCCAGGAGACCACTGTTTATGTCCCAAAACCACTACTTTTGTTGTGTAACTTATGTACTTATCTAGTCTCGCGTAGCCAGACCTATGCACTGTGTCCGCACTGGAGGGAAGGTCTGGATTGAATAGCTTTCACTCTTAGTGGAAACAACTCGCTGGTCTGTTTATATTTCTTTCCAGCACTGCTGGGGGAAAGTCTGGATCCAGTGTGCTTCCACACCTGGATAGTGAAAAAAAAATCCCTGGCCTGTTTGTATTTCCTTAAACCAATCACAATTGTCCTGGGCGCCACCATGCCCCGCATACAGCGACGGTGCCTCTGCAAAATAGTGTCGGGAGCGAACCTGTTTTGGTGGAACACTTCCACGAAAATGTTGTGAACATTATTCTTTGTCGATCTTTACAATCATCCACTGAAAGAACAGAGCAGGCCGGCCTTATTGCACGATCCAAATCTTCAAAACTTGTCATTTTCAGCGTGTAGGTTAGCTCGGAGGTTGTTGTTGTTGTTGTTTCTGTACTGAAAGGACTTTGAGAACGGGGAACACGGACTTCCTGTTTCCGGGCAGATTTCCCAGAGGCTTAATGCCCGCACTGTTCACATAGTAACCCAGACTACTAACCACGTATTGAATATGGGACCACCCTGCACGTTGAAAAATAACACCAAAGGGGTCCTGACTAGGCGTCTGTGAGTTAGGAGTGAGAATGTGTTGGGAAAATAAAAAGAAACATCTGGAGTTCCTGGTAAGAATTGAGATCAGTCAATCATTACATAAACACACACACACACACTGCTACAGCTGAGTCAGTACATTCACTGGCTGTTTAAACTGCCACGGTCTCAGTAGTCGCCCCCCGCCCCCCGGCTTGACAACTAACTTATGTGCTGCCATTGAGTGAGTCACTAAAAGCATTTTTAAACGCTATCCTTGTGTATGATGCAAGCTCATGAACATGTATTCAATCTGGTTTGACCTTTCATACTGTTGATCACAAGTTAATACCTGGTTGTCACCTTTTGTAACATGCACGTCTCTTCTGAACCATAGAATTACACCAGACCTTGTATAAATATGTGTTGAACAAGGTTGTTAAGAACAAATTCATTGTAAGTGCTTAGCGGAGTGTTTATTCTGAAGATATAGCTACCAGAGGGTGGTGACCTGGTGTTACTGTAGAAATGAAAAGTTAATGCAGCAACTCACATTAATCCTGTTCGACTATTTTTGCAATTGAGCAGAGCAGAATTGATAGCTGAGAGGGCCAAATGTCACCTCCAAATATCTACTTGGGTTATAGTCACCCCATAGGGGATTTAGTGATTCAGCTTTATGTCATTTGGACAGCTTTGTGTGGCATCAAATAACTACATTACAGCATGAAATCATCAGGTTTGACTCTTGTTTGCAATTTGTTAAAAGGGGCCAAGTTTAAAGTGTATAAGCTGGTATATGTAGCATACAACAAGACATAAATCATAAGTAAATTAATCTAGGGCAAACAGTATGTGAAGATTAGATAAAATACCTCCTCAGTAAATGAGCTAAGGAGCACATTTCCCAATTTGTTTTGACTACTCGAGCAGCAACACAAACAGTTGACCAAAGAAAATGTACCGTTGGTGCCTTTCAGCTCCAGCCCCACTGCACCTGATAACTGGCTAAAAGTAGAGTGGTTCTTCGAATGTGTCTGCAAGTGTGAATCTGAAGAAAACAAAAAAAAAACAAAAAAAAAGCAGCAAGCTGTGCCTGGAGAAATAAGGCTGAAAACTAGGGCTGGGCAATATAGCTGAAAAAGTTATTGCGATAACATTTTTCATATTGGTCTATACCGATAATGATTGATGATTTTTAATTACCTACTTTTAATAATTACCCAGAGAAAAGGGGGTGAATTTCACCACTTTATTTTGAATTAAACCACCTTAATTTTTAATTTACCACTTTATCATGGCATACAGGTACATAACACTGAAAAACGAGTCGAGCAGGAGAGGCAAACCAGGAAAATTCTTGCCCCCCCCCCAAAAAAAAAAAAAGAAATGTGAAAAGGGGCCCAAATTACTGCAATGACAACTATAATTCCCCCTTATACATTCCATAAAGGCACTATACGGTAAACAGCAAACTTTCTTATTCAAATACTCAGATGTGGGCCCCCCAAAGTCTAGGATCGCTGGCAAAGTATATTTTATTTTTTTATCTGTCCGAGGGAATGACGCCAATGCCCCTCTCGTACCTGGAGCTGTGTGCAGTGCACTCGCTCTCTCACTCAACGGACTCGTCCCGTGCACACTCTGGATCAAAACATGATCATCATGCACGTAAGTTAAATGTTCTATTCATAGAATTATTGTGTTTACCGACCCTATCACTGCTGCTTGATAGTCTATATGGAAAATAGGAAGGTATGCTGTGTTTAGTCAGTTTAATTGAGGAGAGGAGATGGTGGTCTGCATTTGGCTGTTGCCTTTACATGACATAAAGCCGTCTCTTTCATTTAACGCATTTAAGTGCGAACTTTCTATCAGCAACTTTCCTTATTGCTATTGATGACGTGTCTATCGAGATAGATATCGTTGTATCACCCAGACTTACTGAAACAGTGCGTTACTTTGTTGAACAGACCAGAACTAGGTTGCATCCCATGACAATTATGAACATGCCCACAGCCTCAAATGTTGATCTTATAGAAAACATAGAAAGATAGCTTCCCTGCTTCAGTATCCAGACCGTGGTCAGGAAGCATAGGGGAGACTTTATTTTGCCTCCAGGACCCAAATTGATCCCCTTTACTTTACCCAGCAGTTTGGAAAGCAAGACGCAGGAACTTTACTGCAGTTTATCAGTGGACAAACGGAAACTTACGCTGTACATTTACTTGACAACTTCACTGTTAATTTATTCTCTGCTTCGATTGCCAACAGCTGTCTGCTCTGAAAAGACATGTTGTCATTTGTCAGCACCTCAAATTAAATCCCATTGTATTGAGGTAGATGTCTCGAAATCTGGACAAATAAAACCAAAACTATCTGGAAGGCTATATGCCATTTTGAGGGACGCAAGAATGTAATTATCTTTTTCTTTTCTCCTTCTTCTTTTTTTTTGGGGGGGGGGTAAACCAACCCCAAGCGTGATCCTGTCATGTACCTATCCACCGCACACTTCTTTTCATGGAACAAATCAGAGAAACCCCTCTTATGTCCTGAAGGTCATAGGACTCTCCAGAGCCTCTTTGTCTGTCTAGTTTATTGTGTCTGAGAGTCTTACCCAGAGTTGGAGGCCAAACCCGGCGTACTGTATGACTGAGAGTGTAAGGTCTGCCATTTGCCTTGAAGGTAGCATGCACAGCCTCTATAAAAGGGCGCATGAAAAAAAAAAAAAAAGGCTGCAGGCTTACTGTTCCTTCATGTATGCTGTGCTAGTGGGAATGGAGGATGAAGAAACAAACACATTTGGTTAAACTATGAAATTTTAACTCTGTATCTATCGCTTGCCAGTATGGCCCGTGTATCTATGCCCGTGTTTGCTCCAGCAGACGCAGTAAAAAGACGATGTTAATGAACTGCTGTCACACGTAGGCTGGTGCCTTTGAGGCAGCAGTCAGGATTCTCTCCACGTACTCAGTCTGTTTGCAGTGTGGAGGCTGTGATGTGCTGCCTGACTGCAGAGAGTCGCTTGCGGCCAGACAGGAGGGGACCAACTCAGTACAGGGGGTCCCTGCTGCGGTCCCACTCTCTCACCAGCAGAGCAAAGGCTCGGCTCTGTGCGCGAGTGTGTGTGTGTGTGTGTGTGTGTGTTTCTGCCCCTCTGTATGTGTGCTTCTCTGTCTGAGATGCATGCTGGCTTATGTGCAGGTGCATTTGTCAGCAGGAAGCATGTGTGAATACATGTAACGTGCACATACAGACTCTGGAAGCACCCTGTAGATTGTTACTCGGATTAGTAACAAAACAAATAAGGATACCAAGAGAAAACCAACGTGTGTGCGATTGCGTGGATGTGTTTGTGTTTGCGAGAGAGACAGAACCAGACTGCCCGCCGCTCTCCCCTGCAGTCTGCCGCTGCTGCACCCTGGGTAGTGTCAGAATGGTTTGGTCACCCGCTGTGCCACCTGTCACCCCCAGCCCCGCGGCTCACTGACGGTCCAGCCACCCGACACCAAGGCCCAGCCTCAATTAGATTGCTATCACACAACCAGGACTGTCTCTTTTTCCCCCCCATCAGGAAAAAAAAAAAAGCTGACACTGTTAGCTTTTACCTCGGCACAAAAACTCTACCATCTCCAGGTATGATTTCAGCACAGGTCTTGCTCTACATTATACAATTTTAAATACATATCTACAGTTTGGACATATGTCGGGGTGGGGAATCTCCTTGTCAGTGCAGTTGCTAATGACATTATCACAAGAACTCAGCAAATAGGGTACCCCTTGAAGGGGAATTTGGGGACTCTCTTGTAAGCATGACATCTGGCTCCACCAAACATCTGAGTAAGCAGATTGGCCCTGCAGGCCTGGTGTGACAGCCGACGAGGAAGCTGGGAGATGTGGGAGAAGTGATCTGCACAGCTCCGCTGCTCAAGCTGTCACTTTAGCTTGGCTTGGCACAGTTAGATTCTCCCTGGCTCTGAAGCATTAGGCCCACTCTCCTGACTGCCGCTGCCCTGCCGGCACCACGCCAAGTCTTTCATGGGGGAGGTCGATCATCGCTCTCACTCTTTCTTTCTTCCTCTCCTTCTCCTGCTTAGTCTCTCTCAGCAGGGCTCCGGCTTCTCTATAGCAATCTTTCTCTTTTTGTCCTCCCCTGCCTTTTTCTTATCCTATCCCCACCAGAAGTCACCAAATGGGATCCATTATAATCTGCCATTATTTGCTATTCCCAGTTCCTGTGCAGTACTCTAAGCTACTCATATGCTCTCTCTCCTTGCCATCTTTGTTCTTCTCTATGCAGGCGTTGATTCATTCAGTGCACTCCACCCACCAGGATCCACGTTGGCATGTCAAGACAACCACTTTAAGATCTTCAGTATGACAAGGTAACTTGCTATGGACCGCATGTATCACAGCTGCAGTCAAACATTCATTATATCAAGTAATCTACTTAGAAGCTATAAATACAGATAAAAACTAAACTCTATAGGTTTAACTTATGTACTTACATACATCACAGCTTACTCTTATGTATTAACTCTTATAAAAGCTAATATTAAGTGTTTTACATTCGGGTACCATGCAACCAGGAGATGGATTATAGCATTGTAGTGTAGAAGCATATACTACTTTTCAGCACAAACACCGTAAAGATAAAATAATATGGCTCTTTAGTTGAGCAATTCAGAAGCAAAACGTGGCTCAATTAAATCCTGCAAAAGGAACATTTTGAGGAGGCTATTTATTATTCTATCCAAGTACTGAAGGAAATTAGTTATTTGAGTCAGGTAATTACCAACTCGTGACAGCATAAACTGTTCTCGCCTCTAATTTGGAAAAGTTCAGGGTCAGTGATCTTAGTGGGAGTATGCAACCACAATGTCCTGTTTTTTAGCCTCGCTCTTTTGTCTTTTGTGCTACTTTAGATAGATAGATAGATAGATAGATAGATAGATAGATAGATAGATAGATAGATAGATAGATAGATAGATAGATAG
>JAOVVB010164255.1:0-25587 GCA_028570985.1 Heterobranchus longifilis | reverse complement strand
GTGTATTTTGTTAAGCTCTTCCTTAGCTTAGCTCAAAATAAAATCATTCTGCCCATGTAAGGTCTGCGTTTTGTGAATCTGGAAAGTCAAAACTGCCCGGTTCCTTTATTTACTGACAACATACAGCACACGGTAGCAACAGAGAGTGTGAGAGAGAGAGAGGGGGGGGGGCTCTGCATGGTTGTATGAGGAGCTCCTGAGAGTCTGGTCACTTCCAGATAAGGGTATGAAAGCACCAGTTGCCTTCAGCAGTGAGAGACTGATCATGTCCAGGCGATGGGAAAACACACATTTAGAGCAGATGGCAATGAGAAGACATTCTGGTCTGATTTGTCACAAATATGGATTTACACTGAATTTATTAGGTACACCTGTTCAACTGCTCGATAACGCAAATATCTAATCAGCCAATCAGGTGGCAGCAACTCAACGCATTTAGGCATGCAGACATGGCCAAGACGATCTGGTTTGAGTATTTCAGAAACTGCTGAGCATTTACTGGGATTTTCACGCACAACCATCTCTAGGGTTCAGAAGTCCGGAAAAGAGAAAATATTCAGTGAGTGGCAGATCTCTGGGTGAAAATGCCTCGTTGACGGTAGAGGTCCGAGGAGAAGAGCCAGACTGGAGCTGATAGAAAGGCAACAGTGACTCAAATAACCACTTGTTACAACAGAGGTATGCAGAAGACCACCGGGTGCTACTGTCAGCTGAGAGCAGGAAACTGAGGCTACAATTACCACGGGCTCTGCTAAATTGCACAATAGACAATAGAAGTCTTGATTTCTGCTGCAACATTCAGATGGTAGGGTCAGAATTTGGTGTAAACAACATGAAAGCATGGATCCATCCCACCTTGCATCAACAGTGCAGGCTGCTGCTGGTGTAATGGTGGGGGGGATATTTTCTTGGCACACTTTGGGCCCCGTAGTACTAATTAGGGATGGGACAATAATCGGTTTTATCACGGATCGCGATTAAAAAGCACTCACAATAAGTTGATCGTGGTGCATTTACATTATCGGGATAATCATGAATATTGTGAATATCCTCATGAATTGACTGCAGTTCACTACTGTATCCTATCTGTGGTGCAATAAAAATATTTGTTTCTTTAAAAGGTTGTA
This sequence comes from Heterobranchus longifilis, assembly GCA_028570985.1. Lineage (NCBI taxonomy): Eukaryota > Metazoa > Chordata > Actinopteri > Siluriformes > Clariidae > Heterobranchus > Heterobranchus longifilis. The sequence goes on along the minus strand of JAOVVB010164255.1, from coordinate 24,460 downwards.
ATGTCTTGAGAAAAAAAAAGTCACAATTTTATGAGAAAAAAGTCACAGTGTCTCGAGAAGAAAATCACAACAAAGTAAAGTGATTCCAGTGTGTTTTAGTGCAGTTTTAAGAGTTTTAAGCATATTTTGTTGATTATTGGGATAATATTGTGAATCTCAATTATTTTGGCCAGGATAATATTGACATCATCCCATGCCTAATACCAACTGGGCGTTGTTTAAATGCCACAGCCTGTCTGAGTATTGTTGCTGACCATGTCTTTATGCCCACAGTGTACTATCTTCTAATGGATAATTCCTGCAGGAGAACAAATCATGTCAAACTCGTTTCTTGAACATGACAATGAGTCACCAGATCTCAATCCAACAGAGCACATTTGGGAGGTGGTGGAACGGGAGATTGACATCATGGATGTGCAGCCAACAAATCTGCAGCAACTGCATGATGCTATCATGTCAACAAGGACCAAAGCCTCTGAGGAATGTTGAACCTCTGCCAAAAATGCAAATGATAGAAAACCAGATGTTCAGAAAGACATAAAAGTCTGAAAAAATACCTCTATGTTTACAAAAATAGTCAACAATACTGATAATAATAATGTAGATGTATAAAACTGACAGCTTAATCGACACTAGTTTGAGAACTAAACGCTGTGCCTTCAGCACACCCTTGTGGTGAAAGTAGGGTGTCTACAAAAACATCACTAATAAAAATAGAAAAGCTGGTGTGCCCACTCAAGTGGCTGTATGATATTCATTTACAAGCATACTTTGTTGCTATTATCATTGGCTGCCGTTCATTTAAAGCCACAGAAAAAGAGGCCAAGAGAGATTGTAATGTCTCGAACCACATCACACTCTAAAACTCCTGAGCAGCTGGCACGAGAAGGCTGTAGCCGTCGGCATGTTTTGGTGTGTTTTAGTTTGGTTACCATCAATAACAACCTCCAGAGGAAACGGAGCATGCTGACTCCTGAGGTCTGGCCCTAACAGAGCTATTCCACCAGCCACTGCCAAACTAAGCCTGTGCGAGGAAACAGAAGAATGGGGATATGTACGAGCCAAAAACATATGAGTCATCTTTGTGCCGATTGATGCTGCTTCCAGCAGGGCTGTCTTTTCCATGTGAAACAACCACCCAAATACATGGACACGTGAGATCTGCCCATTAGGTCTGCTCTTTATAAAACAAGGCCTTGTTTTGCCTCTTATGTCCACCTCTTAGCGCATACCAGTATTACCATTATGCCATTGAAATTGTGGAGAATGTGCTATGGCTGGAGTCCCACCTGTGGGATGCCAAACCTGAAACTTAATCTAATAGCCTGGCTTTGAAATGCACTGCTCAGTGCTAAGAATTCTCCCAGCAACTCCTGTTTGATTCTGACAATAAACAAAGCCAGGCATTTTCTTTTCCCGAGGAAGTTGTTGACATCGATAAGAGGATGACTGATAATGAAGGAACATCCATCTGCACCTCAAGCCATCGCTCATCTGTCTGACGAGGCTCGTGACCGTGTTGGCCTGTGGGGAATTGCAAAACAAAGCAGTGGATTTTTCTTGTCTTCTTTTATTTTCACCATGATTAAATCTTTTTTTTTTTTTTCAGATTTTTCCTCCGTTTTCTCCCCAGGTGTACTTCACCAATCCCCCCTGCTAAGCTGTCGTTGCTCCAGACGAGCACATGCTTCCTCCGACACCTTGATGAAATCTACGCTTCTCCTTCCTTATTTGCACAATGTTGTGTGTAACTGAGAAAATGCAGCATGACATGTTACTTCTGTCACAAGCTGCAGCATACATGTTGAACTCGGCTTTACCTCGTATGTTGCAACGGTATGAGATTTTCATGGTATGATAACCATCTTAGAATATATCACGGTTTCACAGTATCACGGTATATGGCACTACACAATTATTATTATTATTATTATTATTATCAGTTACAATTACACTTTTTTTGGTTGAAACGCTAATTGAGGTGACTATATTTCACATTTATAAAACAATCAAAATACAGTTGTAGTCAGTCCACCAAGTGATGTTACAACAGTCAGAGTGTGCATTGTAAATGGGCAGTCAGAGCAATGTTACTTTGCGACTCACCTCTCCTGGTTCTGGTTTTGATGCTTGTGGAGCTGGATGAGGAGCGGAAGATACCACTGAAGCTTAGGCGACGGGGGGACTTGGGTGGAGAGTCCTGATGGGAGGGATAGGGAAAGATAGTTTTGGGAAAACCTGAGCTGGTCCTCAACTGCACTGGAGCCGACTGAGGACATGTGGGCAGAGTGGCGCTGGCCGGGCTCCTCACAGACGCTCCTTTGGTGGGGCTGGCTGAACGGATGTGACGCTCTCCCTGAGAGACGATAAAGAGGCAGTTTTATTTTCCTGCACTTTTGTAAATGTGTGGTTTATGTTTAGTGTGTACTCATGTTATGCTGCATTCATGTGATGTTGGAATAAACGGAAACATTTGTTCCCGACATGAATTCACATGAACACCCCGTCAAGATGAACTCGGAAAGTGGGCGAAAAATTTGTTAGAAAAGTTATTTATTAGCATTAACCCTGATAGTCTCGCGTAGCCAGACCTATCTCCACAGCACTGTGTCTGCACTGGGGTGTAGGTCTGGATTGAAAAGCTTTCACTCCAGTATAGTGCAAACAACTCCCTGGCCTGTTTATATTTCTTTAAACCAATCACAATCATCTTGGGCGGAGCCACGCCCCGACTGCAGCGACAGGACTTTGAGAACCACACGGAAGGAAGGAGGGACTTCCTCCGACGGGGAGCCTCCTCCCGGCGGAAGTATAAGGCTTAATGCCGACACTGCTTACGTACCCAGCCAGACTATAACCCTGATAACAAGTCAGGTAAAGCAATATTTTAATGGTTTTAGGGAACGACTTCCCAGCTCTGGAAATGGGACCATCTGAGGAGCACGTGAATGCAGCATTGTGTGAGACAGTGAAAGGCTGCAGAGCTATGCTGTGAAAAACTAAACTAAACCAAAGAGCCATACAAATGTAGAGAAGAGATTTATTGTGAAATGACAGCCACTGATTGCACTTTTTAGTAGGAGCTTGCTATTTTGGTTACTTCTTCTTTTCTCACATTATGCAACACTGTTTTGTTTAGTCAACCACATTGTGGCATCTCATAAAAGCAGTATGGAGAATGTGAGTACTATCGTGTGCAATGTGCAATAAGGCAAATGTTCTTTCATTATCTATAAAAATGACTGAAAAACCAACAATATTGATTCTGGACTGCTCTTTGATGCAACATCTTTCACTTATCTTATCATCAATTTGCATTCTGGAGAACATTTTATTCAAAACAAACTAAAATCCTATGCAGAAGCATCTCATGTTTTCTGCACACACAGCTGAAAAAAAACAAAAAAAAACTTCATTAGAGCTGAACAGGAAACCATATTGACAATTTTGCAATGCCTGCTGCATCCACAATGTTTAGCAACTGAAATGATTTTATAAAGCATTGTACAAATCAAATTTTTCTCCATTTCCCTCTAAGACATAATGCGTTTACAGGGCATCATTTTTAATGGGCTCAATAAAAGTCAGTAACAGCGCCACCAGGTTTACCATCAGACAATCTGCACTTCTCTTAGTTAAACAACAGTGACCATATTTTTCATTATGACTTTCTGTGTTTAGAAGTCTGTCTTTGCAAGGTCAATATCATGCAAACAGACTGAGGAATTCTTCTCTATTCGCTGAGCAGACACCAAAACAAAACAGGAGAGACGGCAGCCAATCTAGCTGGAGACAGAGAGCGCCTCCTCCCACCACTGACTGCTGTCTGCTCTGGATGTGCCAACAACAAATCTTTTAACCGTTTGTGGGCTCTGATACAACGAGGCCTTATAATGTGCAGCAATCTCCAGCTCGGAGGTTGTATTTACAGAAAACAATCAAATGTAACAGGAGTGTTTTGGTGACATTGTTGGGAGACAAAAGCCTGCATAATAACCGGCCTCGACAAAACGGATGATATGAGGTGCAGAAAGAACCACTGCACTGCAATGCACAGATAATAAAATGCAAACAAATCAAAAGGGGAAGAATTGTTTTGTCTTCTTAACAAACAAGGGTTCAGAGGTGTGTTTGCTGAGAGGCTGGCCCTACTCCATGTGCACATTTCTGTTTAAACCAATCCTGTGACAAATATGAGGGAGCGAGAGCACACACCCATCTTTTCTGTTTGCCAACAACTTCTCACTGTCGTTGTGCAAGAGCTTGTTAAGGCAAGTGAAGAGCTATCGGGGGTTTGCCTGGATATAAATTATCAGTTTCAAAACACAAGAGAATGCAGGTTTTATCAGCATGCACTGTGTATGTGCTGTGGATATGAGGTCATGATTAAGGATTACTTCTATTCAAATCAATCAGAGCAGACAGTAGGAAGAGGCTGCTTTCTTTTAGAAGAATCAATTTCCTGTATGTGATCCTGCTGCTGTGCCTGGACACAGTGGGTGTAATGTTACAGAGAGCCAGTGAGGGTTGGCAGAAAAGGAGAGATGGCCGTGAGTAATATTTTGCTCTCCCAAAGCCACGTCTAAATGTGTTCAAAGCCAAACAAACAAGAGCCAAAGAGACAAGATAAATCACGAAAAGCAAGCTTGAGAAAACAAACAATTGGCACAAAAATGAGGGAAATAATTTCTGTACCGTCTGAGCGCCACTTTTGGTGGAGCCACTCGTCTCCACTTGTGGGGCAGTAAACGCACCAAAGTCCTGCACATGAAAGAGTGTCAAGGTTAGAGATAACTTCCAGGAATTACAGCAGAAAAACAAAATGGCAAGTCATAACAGGTAACCTGAATGCCTTCTTAGCCACTAAGCTGCTTTAACCGGTTTTACTAAATGGACATTCAGCATTTTCCAGAAGTTTGTGGAAGACTTGGGAACGTGCATGTGTTTGGTGGTGGTGGTGGGGGGCATTTAAATCTTCCAATTAAAATTATGCAATTTCACATCATTTTGGGCCATTATTATTACTACCGTATCTGTGTACAAAAATTTGGAAAAGCTAGAGAACATAATAAACAACACCCAAAATGCTTTAAAAAATATGTTTTGTATTCATACAGCTTAGGTGCTGCACCTACGCCTTATAATGGGAGGGAAAACCCTGGACATTGTTGTTATTCTTCATCAATTTGAGTGCAAATGTTTAACATGCCATTCAAAAAGAAGAAAAACATGTTGCGCCAATGCGGAAACCTTTGCAGACAAACAACACATAACCTTCCCCATACCAAGGGCTGACTTCTACATTCCACTTTAGATGCACTTCAGCAGAAAGCCAGTTTAATTACACAGGTGATCATCAAATCTGTATCCACCAGGTTGAGGTTGGTGGTGGAAAACCTCCAACATCCAGCACTTGAGCGTTTGCCAGAAAAACAGTGTTGTATTCACAAGCTTACTTCCTACTGAGGAAGTGGTTTTTCCATCTATACAGCTGCACATGAATGCATCATGAAAACTCAAATGACACTTTCAGCTGCATTTTTGTCATGTCATTCTTAACTATCTTAACTATTCAATATCTATACAAACTCTTGAACAGATTGTATCCAAAGAATGTACAATTAAGTTTGAAAAGCAGCATGCAATAGGTGGATCTGATGGAGGGCATCCAAAAAACACATGCCTGTGAGCTAAAGTAACATGGCTGTTATCCATACTACAAGACAAAACAAATTAGTTGTCGCCAAAGTGTGCTCACAGTATCCAGGAGATGCTTTGACCTTGAAAAATAGAAAAGCTTTTAAGTCTGCAGTAATATAATCGACTTCACAGGCGTGTGGAGCAAAGACATTAACTGATGAATAGAGGTTCTGTGAATCAGGCCGGGCTGCTGAAATGAAGTTAAATCAACAAAGGCCCTCAGTACAGTGAGCATAATGAAACATGACTTGCTGGTTTGGAGCACGGTGGTTCCTCTGAAATGTTTCCTTTGCATGCTATTATGTATTTTTCCACACAATACATGCATAGACAACATATTCTGTAGATTAATAAAATAATTGTTAGTCACAGCCCTAGTTAAAGCCATAGCTTCAGGGGGGACGCAGCTGACACATCCTCTCAATATTTATAACATGTGCATTTGTCCCCCCCCCCCCACCCTCCTTTTTGTAACTTTTATTTTGACGAAAATAACATTTCCACCATAAACTGCTGCAGAAAACGAACAAATTGCCGCATTAAAAATCACCAGAATACAGGAAATTAGGTGTTTTACTGATTGACATGCATCTCCCCCAATGTAGGTTGAAAGGAAAGCTACGCCCTGGGTTAAAACAGGGGGCTGGCTACATGACAGCGCATTAAAGAGTTGTTGGACATATGCTACTGAGGAAGAAAAATGTCAAAAATATATTTACAACGGTGCAAACACTTCAGGTCCACTTAACATGGTCTCTGAAAAGAATATGTGTTGCAGTTATGAGACTGTAGAAGTGAAAAGTGATCCAGAGACAGCTGTCAACCATGCACGCGTCTCTACGTCGCGTGTGAGTCCAGGCACAGACGCAACAAAAAACGGCTGCAAGTCCCCGTCCTGATTTCATGAAAAGTTCAACAACAAAGCAAGCCCCGTTTTTTTTTTTAATTTTTTTTTTAACAGTCACAGTAAGAAGCCAAATTAGTTGATACTTCACCGACTCACTGGCATGTTAATCCGCAGACTTCTCCTCTTCTTTGGCATTTTCTTTGAGTTGTCATTGCTGGACTCCATCACCGTACTTCCCATTTTCTCTTCAAAGGAGTAAAAAAAAAAAAAAAGTGTGCTGATTAAAACTGCTGTGTCGCCGCTGTAGACCATCAACAGCCGCCTCCACCTTCCTTTCAGCTGCCTTCTCTGCTTACTACGACAACACTCATCCACCAGGAAGTAGGCTCGGCCGTGAAAAGAGGCAGGGCACGCGTCTCCAAATGACTGTTTACAGGTGTTGTGTCGCATTCTGCACCCCCGACAAATGTGCGTCCCCTGTCGTGTGTCGCTTCAGAGAGAAAAGGAAAAAAAACAGCATCTCTCCGCACAGTTTCTTTAAAATGAAAGCTGCTTTTAATCACAAGCTAGTTTGTTCTATAAGGAAGTGGAGCTGTAAATGTCCCGTGTTTACTCGGCATTTCTTAAGCGCATTTTCTTCCCCTCCCTCCCACAATCATTTCCTTGTATGGTCCTTGTACGGCGCATGGATGTAGCCTATAATAAAACCAGGACGGTGCATGGATGTAGCCTATAATAAAACCGGGACTGTGCATGGATGTAGCCTATAATAAAACCGGGACTGTGCATGGATGTAGCCTATAATAAAACCGGGACGGTGCATGGATGTAGCCTATAATAAAACCGGGACGGTGCATGGATGTACCCTATAATAAAACCGGGACTGTGCATGGATGTATTATAAAACCGCACGGTGGCAAAAAATGAAAAGAAAAGGCAAAACGTAGGACACACGGCTAAGAAAACACGTTTTTGAAGGGGAAGCTATTTTCTACACAACACCAGGCAGTGTGGCATGTATGGAGATGCTTCACCAACAGATGTCAGTGCGACTCAGATTTTAGCTGGTTTGATGGGCAACAATGAAATACCATGTAAACAAATTGGCTAAGTAGCCTACATATAATAATAATAATAAATAATAATAATAATAATAATAATAATAATAATAATAATAATCATCTTATATCTCTTTTTCAAAACACAGGTTGCAAAGTGAAAGCAGAAACACATAAAACAACATAAAAAACAGACAATAAAAGCACACAATTAAGATCCCAGTAAATGCATGGTCATCTGTGATGTATAGGTTGCAGTGGTGGACAGTAACAAAGTGCACTTACTTGAGTACTGTACTTAAGTACAGTTCTTGAGTATCTGTACTTTACTTGAGTATTATTGTTTTGGAAATGTATTACTTTTGACTGCACTACATTTCTATGAAGGTTCTTGTTACTCGTTACATTTGCTTTGAAGTCAGCGGATTAATTTTCTTTTCTTTTCTAAAATGCAAAAGGCCATAAACTGTGTCAATTTGTCAATGTATGTGTGGCATTTCTATAGGCTTTGAAGTTTTGGAATTTTTTTTTTATTCATTTTTTTATTCATTTTTATACAAGCAAGTGAGTGCATGTGGTGGGATGTTGCAGAGTCATTACGTTCTCGAAATGTATTTTGGCAATATACAACAATGTGTCTTTCAATAGTTAAGTATTTTCAAAAGCAAGTACTCCAGTACTTTATTGGAGTAATATCTGACCAAGAGTATCTATACTTTGACTCAAGTAATGGAGTTGTGTATTTGTCCACCAGTGGATATATATCCATTCTAGTTCTGCTTGATAGAAGCTTTCATAAAAGGACCCTAAAATGTACTCATGGTGATGACAGGATCTAGACTATTTAGTGCTTTATCTTAACAAAATGCTAAAATCCAGTGGGAGCCAGTGTAAGGATGCTAAATTGGGGAAAATGTGATATGACCAATATTATAATCCACATTCATGTTATTAGCATGAATAACTGCAATTTAAAGGTTATAAAACACAATACTATACCCTGTGTATATCGCTCAGTTGGTGGAAAAAGGACTGACAAATAATGACCACTGATCATACTTTTGGCATCAATAGTGAAATATATTTTTTAGCTGCATGCACTGTAGTATGTTTGCACCAAATATTTGAAGTGTATAAACTTATTGTGCTCTCACAGGGCCAGATTAACTTGATTTGCCCCTGTGGCTCAAAAGAACTGCAGGTCACATTCAAGTATTGTGTACAGAGTACACAGTAGACTACATGTTGATTTAATCATACAGCATCTGCCCCAAAACTACCAGTACTAATATCCAAAAATAGGTTTACTGTGTCAATTTGTTGGTAATTTATTTAAACACATATTAATATGAGCACAGCCGTAACTGAATTAAGGAACTAGGTTTCTCTAAGCTTCTCCTCCTGGCTCAAAGTGCACCTACGATGCTTTGCAAACTTTGTCTTACTCTCGCAGTATCAGAGGTATCTAGAGGCAGCAATAGGCCTTCTATTTTTAGACACAGTCAAACCTGCAGTGAGACTCCCAGGAGTGATTCAGGGGTGTTTGATTATCATCCAGTCCCAGCTCGCAGAATAGACCCAAAAGTAATCATCTCTTTGAACCTACAGTAGGGGTCGGGACCACCCATCTCCATCTCCATCAAGATAAATCTGAGGGGTCAGAAGATTGAAGAGATGCAAAAGAAAACATATACATGATAAACATTAAATTGAATGTCAAGATTGTTGCAAATTGATTTGTTTTAGTTGTTTTTTTAGCCAAACTTTCAAAAATTGAGGTTCCAGCTCCTCAGAAGTGAGGATCTTTTCAGTCTTCTCTGATAATAAATGTAATATTTTGGGTTTTGAAGTGGTGGTTAGAGAAAACAGTCAGTTTGAGCTCTGGGAAATTATAATGGACATTTTTACTATCTACAGACAGATCTACAATCGATAATGAAAAGAATAGTTGCAGCCCTAAAGGGGTGACAAGCCAAAACAGCTGGGCACCATCGATGTATTTACTTGCATCCTTGGAAATAAAACTGCCTCTACCAGGACTCTGTTAAATATACCTAGCCTTTCTTATATAAATTATTGTTATTTTGTTATCCCCTGGAGCCCTGCTTAGCTTCTTCTTCAAACTCACAAATAGATATATAACATTCTTTAACAACCAATGCTATGGAAATTAGGGCTGGGCGATAAGCCCAAAATCTTGTATCCTGATATAGGTAACTTCATATCTCTGTTATATAATAACGATATAGCATGTTTTCTGGTAATTCAATAAATAGTCTATATGAAATAACCACACTGGAAAATCCTATTTTTGTATACACCTGTGTGAATTGAATACTTGTCTGACAATTGAAAAGTACTGAGTATTTTCTCATTAAGAACTTTAGTGCAAAATGAATATAACATAACGCGCCGTCCAAATCTAACTTAAATATTGCTGTAATGCAGTTTTGGTTTTTCGACATCACAATACAAACGATATTGAAAAATATATCCGATAAACATTTTTAAATCATTCCGACGATATATATCGTCATATATACAATTAAAGTGTAATTATTGATATCACGTACACAACTTCCTAACATGTAAAATAGTTTATTTTTGTAAATGTTTCTAAATTCAATTCCACAAACTCCAAACCTCATACTCTGTACACTTCAAAGGCATTTTCAAAAAAAAAAAAGAAAAAAAAGAAAAAAAAAAAAGAAAAAAAAATCTGACTACACGACCAGGAAAATGTAGCACAAACACACTGGCAGGATGATGTAATATCATACAAGAGAAGAAAAATATCCAAGAAACAATTTTGTTACAACCATTCATTGAGAAAATATATACAATTGAGTCTTCGGAAAGTTAAAAAAATACATGCCATATACATTACAAGTTCTAAGACTGTCTCCAAAATTTTACAGTCGACTTGAAATTGTGCACGCAAAAACTCTTCCGTTTCTAAGCATGTGACTTGTGAAGTGTCAGTATAAGAAATATTAAGGAGAATGCCATTCTGTCCAAAAGAAAAAAGGTAGAACAACCTACGGCTCCGAACAAGAGATCCCCGTTTACGATTCTTTCTGTCACACACTGGTCGTCTAACTCACAACATCATTAGACGTTTGCACCGTATTTTAAAAGCAATGTAAAAACAAAAACAGGTAAATACATGTCGGTGTTCCTATCCGTGTTAAAAAGTTAAAAAGTCATTTTTGGGTTTCAAAACCTAATTCACAGTTCTTTAAAATCAAACCTGATTAACAGCAAACAGATCACACTGATCTCTTACTATTTGAAGAGTCTTTTTTTTTTTTTTTTTTTGATTCTGTAACTGATAACTTGTTACATTAGTCAACAAAAATATTTCTTTTTTTTTTTGAGTGGTCAAAGCATGTGTAAGTCACAAAACACTACGCTACAATACCTTACTTTTAATACAACAAAAATACTTTGTGAATTATTGTGGTTATATTACAAATTCTGTACAGAATAATCATAATATATACTCTCAAACTGAAATAACGTCCATCTTAAATAAATTTCAATGACAAACAGAACAAAAACAATTTAAAAACACCCAAACATCAAGAAGGTTAAGGTAGTATTTGGTCGGTTATTCCTATAGTTTTCTTTATGTACATTTATACAAAAGTAACAGCATGTCTTCCTCAATCTTCAAAAACAATAGCCTTCTTTAACTCAATCTCATCATTTTGAGAATAAAATTCATTCACTCAGTAATAAATACAAAACCTCTCGAATTCCACACAAATCACATGACAGAGACCTATGATAAAACTGACTCATGGAATCAAGTATTTTAAAAGTTTTCGTGTGTGTGTGTGTGTTTTTTTGTTTATTTTCTTTTTTTTAGTGCAAGTTAATATTCCCTTCGCGGTATTCATTGCTGTACATTCCTCATTCAGTGATGTCTACATTTAGTCATACGGTATACATTAACAGTATGAAACAAAAGGGCCTGCCCTTAGTAAGCAATAAGGCCGCACCCTGCACAGTGCTTTCTCATTCGCTGGTGGATTCCGCACCCCATGTACACCAAACAAACGCACAGATACATACAGACAGACGGAGGCATCTCATACAACAGAGCCCCTCACATATGGCACGAGTCACATCCTGCTACTGTGTTACATTTCCCTTCCTCCACCCATTTTTTCCCCCTCCACGATCTTTTTGATGAACCAACACGTAAATTCATTCATCTCTCCAAGGGTTCAGGCCTTCTGCTCATTCACAAAATGACTTTAATGTGAAGCCTTTTTTTTTTCTCCTCTGTGCAGAGATCACAGCATCCACACACTATAGCAAGGAATGCATTTAGGTTTGTCGTTTTTTTTGTGTTTTTTTTAATGTTTTTCCTCAGTTAACCCACTTCCTGCATTCAGGAGCTCCACAGTGGCAAGCGATCTTGTGCTGACCCTCCGCAGTGTCAAACTGGTAGTCGAAACACAGCTGGAAACAGGGAGGTGAACGTCAGTTTCTGAGCATCACATTGGCGCTTTTGATACGTACATTCATGCAGCTGTATGAGTAAAAAAGGATAATATAAAAGGAAGACATTTACCTCCTCTCCTTTTTCAACTCTGCGATTGCAGCTGATGATGATTTTGTAACCTCTTTCAAATGTGACCACCTCAGCAACACAGTTCGGCGCACAAGAGTGGTTGATATATCTGAAAACAGAACAGGAATATCACACAACACTCTACGCATGGCTATCAACTAAGTAGCTGTATGTTCCATTGTTTTTAAATTGCAAAAATGTTTTAGTCTTCACTTAAATCAAGTGTTTTGATTTAGGTCTGAATTTAAAAAAAATACTTAAAAAAGGGGCAGTTTACCTCAAAATCAAAAATACTGATTTTCTCACCTGTAGTGCTATTTATTAAACTAGATTGTCAGAGATATCGGCTGTAGAGATGTAAAATATAATGGAACTAGATGGCACTTGGCTTGTGGTGCTCAGAGCGCCAAAAAAATACATTTGAAAAACTCAACAGCAATGAACTTTAAAAAACTTTAGTGCAAAAATAATATAACAATGTAAAGCACCGTCCAAATAGCGTAAATATTGCTGTAATGCAGTTTGGCCACAGTTTTAGAAACTTATATATCGTCTTAGCACCCAGCCCTAGAATAAACTAACAACATGTGACTTAACAATTAAGCTGTATAACATTAACAATCATCACAACTCTTAGCACCACACTTACTTGAAGTCAAAGACGCACACGTGGGAGAAAAGTTATTTCAGTCTCTTAAACTGGGATGAAGTCAGAAAGCTGCATCTAGCAGCTTCTGCTGTTGACTTCACCGGTGCTCTGTCGGTATTAGCATTAGTAGCAACTTGTCAGCACCAGGGGGCGGGCTTTCTGTTTGATTGACATGCAACCCTGTCCTATGAGCCTTTCATACAGAACTGTCCCTTTAAAAATCCAGATTTAAAAAAAAAAAAAGCAGTTTAATTTACTGTCACATGTTTAGACAAATGTATGTATTCATGTGTAATATGGCAAAAGCCACTGGGCTGTGAGTACTGGCCTACCAGAATTAATTGGTGGCACCACCTTGAAAAACAGTATCCAGTTTTATTAATACACACTGTGCTAAATTTGGAGCTGCAGGACTATGAAAGATCTAATTCTATGTTCTCCTTAAATGTTTGCAAAAATGTCCCAATAACCAGTGGAATGTCACAGTACCTTGCTAGCCCTCCAGTTCGAGTGGCATCTACGACATGTTCGCTGTCGATGCGGAACATGAACACTGTTCGGTTCTGTCGGGGAGAGAGGAACATTTAGTTTCTGTTTGTTTTGGCAAAAGTTACTTTTTAGACAAATGGAATTTCAGCTCAAAAAAGTATTAAAAACAGATGAATACCTGAGATCTATAGATCTTCTCCTTCCTGATGGCGACCTCATTTCGGAGGATGGTTCCATTGTACTCGATCACCATAGTTTGTTTTTCAATGTCTCTGGCAGCAAACAGCCCCAGGCCCTGCGGACACAAGAAGGTATTCATTCTGTCCACAGGAAACAGAATCCAAAAGCATCACAGACTTACGCTGTCAAAACCATAGACTGTAAAAAGTATGTAGGCTAGAGTTTGGCATTTGGCCGTCGCCATCTTGGTCTTTTGGAGCCAGAAGTGACCATATTTGGACAAGAGGGCAGAGCTGGGGAGGATGATGTGGCCAAGCCAGTCTCGTCATTGGTGTTGTTTCAATGGCGCTACGCTAAGCTAAATGCTAAAGAGTTGGGAGTTTTGCCGACAGGTAAACGGGGACCTCTGGGCGCCGGCGCTGTTTATTTTTATTTTCATGCTCGGAAGCTCCATCCATCTCTTTTATACAGTCTATGGTCAAAACTGAGAAATATTATCTACATATTACTAATATATCTATTTTAACACTGACCTGGATGCGGGAGCGAGCCAGATAGACATTGGCTCTCCACTCACTCTTCATCCAGCGGTACTGAGAAGACCTGGGGTGCACTACTGGAGGCTTGCTGTGGGGGGCACCGCCTTCTCCTTGGGCCACATTCTGGTTAGACCTGGCACTGCTGCTGGATACAGCCTGTGGGTGTGGCCTATAGGGGGAAATAATGACAAAAATATGAAAAACAATACAAATTAAATCCTGCGTTTTGCTGGGAGACATTAGATAATTAATGTCAGCTTCACTCAAAGTTACCTTATCACCAGTGAAGTGTAGGGAGCGCTGGTTCTTGGCTGGGCGCGGGCACTGCCAGCTGGATTGAATATGAGAGGCAACTCCACAAGAGGGTTGCGTCCGTAACGGAACGAGTACCTGATACAAGCCTCCACTCCTGGGAGCTGGAATAAATGAGCAAAAAAAAAAGGGTTATATCCTCCGGCCTCTACAGAATATGATCTACGCATTTGTTTAAATTTCACATTATTTAACCCGAGTAAAACCATAAAATAGCAACAAACCGATTCAGAGATCTTGGTGACTGCAGGGACTGTGAGTCCAAACAAGTCCTCTCCTTTCAGGTAAACAGGGAAGAGCTTCAGAGTGCCGACCTCGTTTCTTTTCTCAGCAACAGGACCCAGAACCTTATCCCACACTCCTAATTGCAGTGAGACAAACACATGTGGTTAAAAACTGCATTCTGAAACAGTGGTGGCCTTTGACTTTCTCGTTGTCCGTCATTTTGACGGACAGGGTTGAAAAAAATCTGTCATAATCTTTTATTACCCGTCATTTTTTAAATGATGATAATAAGACATCTAATAGCATTGAATTTTCATTGAGTTTTTAATAATTAATATAGCGTATAGCGCTGCAGAATCATGATCATTAATATCCTCTGCTCTCGTGTTTCACTGTAAAAGACAAATAGAACAACAACAATATTTCTGTAAAGAATGCATAAGGACAAACCTTTAGCAGAGGTGTCAGTCAGGACCAGGTCTTGGTAGCCCTGCTCGATGACTCTGATGGTGAACTCCGGCAGCTCCTCTCTGTCCTCAACAGAACAGACGTAACGGCATCGGCGGTTGCCATGGCGCATGCTCCAGTAAATGCGGCAAGCCTCATAGCCGACCGGAAAGATGGCTGTTGGGGAATGGAAGGCTGCCATTTGCAGGGGGGTTAGTTGGCCAATTGCGTGCAGCACCAGGCTGCCGACTCGAAACGTATAGCCCAACTCGGGCTGCCGCACGGCGGTGGCGATCTGACGCACTTCGTCTCTTTGGACGTAGACGCGTCGGAAGACGGCGAAGCAACGCAGCTCGTGCTCCAGCGCGTGTCCAGCTGTTCCGCGCGGCCTGTGGGCGTGACACAGCATGGTCTTGTCCTTGAAGAAGGTGCACTGGGCGTGCAGGGCGCAGGTGAAATGGTAGACGTTAGTGCAGCGGAGGCGGTGGCAGCCGCTGGTGGCTCCGGTCTGCTGGCAGAAGGCGCAGCGCACCGTTTGGCCACGACGCAGCGCAAGCTCTACGTTGATGAGGGCGCCAGCCTGCGTCTCATACACCTCAGTCGACCACAGGGCGCAGTTCAGGTGAACCCACACATCGAGATCGAGATTAAGAAGCCTGGCAGGGCCGTCGGTGATCCCGTCTCCAAACTGGTGGCAGAAACAGCAGCGCCTGTGGTCTCGGAGCGAGACCGGAGGGCGCAGGGAGGCCCCGAGCTTCTTCAGGAGCTCGTCGATCTTATCCTCGTCCGGGAGTTGGGAACTCCCTCTCGGTACCACCACCTGGACGGTCCACTTCCTCCAGCGGAGTCCTTTCTGTCTCTTCCCCTGGTGCCAGCCGTCATGGGACCGAGGCCGCGCCTTCAGCTTCACTGTGACTTTGATGGTGTCGGACTTGGACTCCATCTTGGGTGTCTCGCCTGCCATGGGGAAGGGGATCGGAGGAGTAGAGGGGGGAGACTGCTTGGGCTGAAGCTGGGCCAGGCAATGAACGTCCAGCGATGACATGTTGTTACTGTACTGGTGCAGAGTTTTAGAAAGGCTCTCGGTTTGCTCGGAGGCAGGGAGAAGGGACACCGATTCCTGAAAAGATGAGACAAGAGCCATGATGCCCAGCAAAAAAAACAAAAACAATCATACTAACTGCATGTTATTTATTTAGACCCACTGTGGTGTTAGAGTGGTACAGACCTTAGTTTCTGTGGTTGATCTGGATTGCAGCGGTGATGAGGAGCAGTAGAGAAGGAAGCAGCTGTGACTACAGAAGACCAGGTCTTCAGATTTCAAACGGCCTCCAGATTCCTAACGAGAGAAATCAGTCCAAAATTTAAACGGGCTGAATAAGGAACGGGGTGCTAAATCAAAGCCTGACCAGTGTGAACTGCTTAAGCTCAACTGACGTTAAAAGAAGTGATGAAATAAACATCAAAAACATACAATATTTAAATAACCAAAGTACTCAAGATTGAAGTCATGGGGTATGCTGTTTAACCCACTAATTAATCTGAAATGGATTTAACTCCAGCAGGCATGATTTACATAATCAGAGGATATATGCAGTATTACTGTGGTGGTGGTGGTGGTGGTGGTGGTTGGGTGCATGTGTGTGTGCGTGCGCCTCAGGCTGAAAGTAGATAATATATCCTCTAACGTAAAGTCCGGATAACCAGTCATGGCTCATCTATAAAGTGATCCATAATTATTTTGCATAGATGCCTTTTTATGAATTGGTACTGTATATTTAAAGCATGTTGTACTTTATTAGTCTCAAAATGACACTTTGAGCATCCAAGTGCTCCAGGTGAAAGGTGACCTGCCTACTGAATATACCAGCCTGCTGCCATTCAGTATTTAAGCCTAATTAATAGCTTGTTTGCAATCACGTGACTATTATGACCTGCAAAATTCAGATGGAAGGCAGGAACCCATACCAGGGATGGATAAACCTGCACGCAGCAGGTATCGTCAGAAAATTTAAATTCATATTGGATGTGATCCATACAAAATGAAGAAAAGTGGCCGATTTGCCGAGTGTGGACGCGATCCTCATTACAAATAGGGCTGCACAATTCTAGTCAAAGATTTTCATGATTTTCTCCCACAATTCTTAGGGACACCAATTTTTAAAGAAAAAATGTTTATTGCAGTCCATATTGTCTTCATGCAGAAAGTACAAGCAATATGATCATCGCAATCTTATTTCAATTAATCGTGCAGTCCTGTAGGTCTTCAGCGTTTTCCTGAAAGTATGTGGAAGACTTAGATGCACGTACTTGGATTGAATTTTACGTTTTCCAATTAAAATGATGCAATTTCACATAATTTTGGTCCATTATTATTATTATGAGCACTCATTCTAAATTATGCAACTCATATAAGCAAATATGGCCGAATCGTTGCATACATGCCTGAATCAAGAACACAATCTTTTAACGATTAATCGTGCAGCCCTAATTACAAATGACCTCGTCCTCCAGACCTCCTAACATTACTACACAACATGCCAGATGAACGCGTAGTCAGTATGAGTCTAGAGGGCTATAACTATTTTGTGTGCAGTTGCGTCTACAACCTCGGAACCAAAGTAGTATTAAATGACTGTTGTTTTTGGATGGGTGAGTAAATGTGCTTGAGGATTATTGTCTTTTTATATTGCTGTTTCAACTCCAACATGTACATGGATGCACCGCTGGCATCAGGCTACTAACGTTAGCTAGCTAACCCTTGTTTTTCCTGATTTGACTGGAACAGCCACAAACAGCGCAAATCAAAAGGCATTTGTGCAGTGTTGGCAGTCGATGCCTCCAGCTGCCCTCCACCTGGAAAGCGCATCGATGTGTGATGTCATATGCAAAGAACTTATTCGATACCTTCATGTGGGCGGGGAGATCTTTGATGGATTTCTGCACTCCATTTCCCAGAACCACCACCTTACAGTGGCAGCACCACTGAGGTTTACATCCGGGGCTGGCAGGGGTCTTCTGGTCAGGTCCTCGAACTAGAGCTGCACCTGAGGAAACAGAAAATATGTTTTTTTAAATGTTAAAAACTTTATTCTCTGATGGTAAACCTACAATGGTATGATGCTTGACTTTAAGTTAACAAATAAATATTAGCTCAGGAAATAAAACTGCTTATTACAGAAGTAAAAGAAATTGAGACTACACAATTTCTGCTTTGTGCTTTTTCACAGGAAGTCATTATTTTTAGCTTTAATCAGACATTTCAATTACAAATGCTCTTGTATAATTTGGTTTTATTCCCTCACCTGGGCTGTTGGGATGGAAACGGAAATGATGAGCCTGCTGCTGCTGCATCATCGCCTGTGCTCCACCAGGCCTCATCATCTGTCCCGGCCGTCCGTGAAGCCCTCCATTGTCTCCTTGTCCGTGGAAGAGCATGGGAGGCCGAGGCTCCATGCCATGGGGGCCCACCCTCGGACCACTGAGTATAGATAGGGGCCCCCTGTCTGGGGTGCTGCTGACCTCGTAGCTACTGGGGATCTTCACACACAGCAGGTCTGAAATGGCTGCCACTACACCTGTGATGTTCTGAGAAAAAAACAAACAAACATATATATATAGCTGATTAGGTCTTTTATCAAAAAGACTGGATTTTTGGCATGTTGTCTGCATTACATCCCAGGTTGTTTTTTTTACGATGCAATCATTGTTCTGATGCACCATTACTTACTAGATGAAACAACTAAAGTTGGCCTCAGTAACAGTGATTACCTTGGACAGCTGATTTTGTGGTTTTCTTTGCCATGTGAAAGTGAATTGGCCAAACAATGACTGTATTCGAAATCGCACACAAAGTACTGCCTACTACATACAATGTGTACATACTGCCCACTGAATGAACAATTGTAAGTATGACATTACCAACAGACTGTTCACATGACTAAATTACATGACTGACGGCCGGTGTGACCCGGCCAGTGGCTCTCACATCTCCGAAAATGTTGCAGCAAGTTTCCAAACAGCCGTTATTTGGATAAATTGACCACATATAGGGATGGAATAAAAATGGTTACTTTCTAGCCCTCAGCGAATATTTAGCTTCAAATGTGGTGCATGTCTATAAGAATTAAGATATGAATAGCTGTAAAACAATCTGTGTAAAACACATACTTCAATTTAATTTTTTACAATATAAATGGGTAATTCCGTAACTTAAGATTCTGACGAATGACCTGCAAAAAATGACAACTATTTCAAACTAGGATCAAGATTGGCAGAATTTCTGATTGAGACTGACAGTACAAAGAAAATGGAAGCCTTTGCTGAATTTCTGTGAAACCACGATATGTGAAACCACAGTATTCCTACCTCTGCTGCAGCTGGTCTCAGTGTGATAGCGACAGACACCAGCCCTTGTTTGGAATCATTAGACATGGAGCCAAAGGTGGAGCCAAAGAACATGGCAGAAGGCTCTGTTTTGATATCCTGCAGTTTGATTTCTGACCCTGGAGAATAAAAAAGGAGGACATTCATAAAAAATGCAAACACACTGTTAAGGTATGCTGGAGTTGTGTGTTTAAATTGCATACACAGAAACATCCAGTCAATTACGATTGAAGTCACAGCAATTAATTATGTTGATTATGTCAGAGTTGTGCATGTGTGTGTTTACCTTTCCCATCAGGTGCAGGAAGCATGGGGAGGACGGGAGACAGGCAGGGGGACGGCGGCTCTTCCTTCACCAGAGACAGGTCTGGGTAGCGACTGATCTCCATGCCGACCACGCTCTCAGGAGATGAGGATGGAACAAAACTGTCAGGTGTGTCCCTGTCCTTGCAAGGCTCCTGTCCTCTGTTGCTGTTGTCATTTTACAGGGAGAAACAAAAAAAAAATTAACCACCTCTGTCAAGAACATGCAGGCCAAATCGATCATGATAACATGACTACAGGAGTAATCAACACAAACAAATGTTATGACAGATACTGTTATTTATCTGTGTACCTGAGCTCCTCCTGGTTGTTGTGAGGAGGGGTGGGGAGGGAGGCCGGAACATCCACAGTTTTCGGTCCCTGTGCGATGGCCCGGGCTAGTAGGTCTTCCTCAGTCCTAAATGGGACATGTAGCGGCTTTGGGACCAGGCCTTTGGACACTGTATGAAACAGGAGCACAATGTGACATTAACACTGCTGTATACGACATTTATAACACTAATAGAGCCACAAACAACTATTTGCTTGGTAAAGATATTGTGGCGTAATGGCGTCCTGAGCAGAGAATGGAGTCACACTCCCAATGTGTGTTGTAATCCAAGCTTCTCACTTCATTGTTTTGATAGCCGGTGTAGCAGGCCAGATTAACCCCCCGCCAAACTATACCTGGGTATAGTCTGGCCTAGCCTAAAATATACCCTGGGGTATAAAATAGCCTAGTATGGTTTATACCCTGGGGTATATTTTAGGCTAGGCCAGACTATACCCCCCTAGACCAGATTATAACCCGGGGTATAAAATAGCCTAGGATGGTTTATACCCTGGGGTATATTTTGGGCTAGACCAGACTATACCCCCCTAGTCCAGATTATACCCTGAGGTATAAAATAGCCTAGGATGGTTTATACCCCGGGGTATATTTTAGGCCAGACTATACCCCCCTAGTCCAGATTATACCCCGGTATCCAACACCAATCTTCAGACAGATGGAGAAAAGATTTAGGTCTATTGTTTTTTTCTTTACCTCCGATGGAAACAAATATCTGACATATTTTAGGACGCTGGAGTTGCCCATTGTCATGGATTGACAAAGATTACACATCCAGATTAAATGTATGCTTTTGTGTTTCAAATCATACCTGGATTATTTATGTTGACCTGCTTGACCTATAGATGACACAGGATTTTTTCTGCACCATATGTAAACATGATTGCTTCCATAAGCACTTTTATCTGTCATTTAATTGTCGTTGCCACACAAAGGCTTCTTCCAGTGAATTTACAGTAGAGCTGCAATGATTAGTCGACCGACAGAATAATAATTGCAATCTGTTTTTCTAAACTATCGATTAATTGTTCGTCATTTTTCATGTAAAAATGGCAGAAAATGCAGTTTTCCGCCTCTTAAACAAAAATCTAGTATTGTGACGTATTTCCGAGTAAAACGTAAATCATTTTTGATTAATAAATACAAAGAAATGCATTTCTTTTTTAATTTTCTTGGCATATATTGTTAAATAGGTGCACAACATGACCAGAGATGTGATCTAAAAGGGTTGAAAATGCATTTCTTTTTTCAGCTCCACTTTAAAGGTTCATACATGTAGTTTGAGTTTCTACTACAACATGTTTATATGCTTTAATGTAACAAAAACATTGTTTTTCTCATATGTCTGTGTGTGAATATACCTGTATTCACCATTTGTCTGAAACACACCGTTTTAGCACCTGTCTCTTTAAGACCCACTCCCGAAAAAGCTGCTCTGATTGGTCAGCGTTTCCAGATCCAGCTCTCGCCGTCTCTGCACCGTCAATGCAGCCGAGGAACGACTGTAATGTCACTTTCTACCTGTATATAGTGTAGTTGTGACATCACAACCTTACAGAAGTCCTGACGGCTCGTTTAAAGGCACAGTTTCTGAATACGGGATGTGTGCATTTCTCCGTGAATTGAGCGTTTTGATACTTTCACAGTATTTATATAGCACCTAGACCTACTTTATAATGAAAAAAAGACATGGAAATCTCACTTTTTACAATATGGGACCTTTAAATATGAAGATTCCCTGCTTTTCTCTGAATAAATTTGGGTTTTGGACTGACAAAACTAGACATTAAAAGAAAATGTTCACTATTTTCTGACATTTTATTGACCAAACTATCAATCGATGAATTGAGAAAACAATCTGGACAAGAGTCAATGAAAATATTGGTGAATTGCTGTACAGTTTCTCCAGAAGCTATTTAGCAGGTCGAGCAAGTTCCAAATAATTTCAACAAAGCCGGGCGTTTGCCAAGTCACACTTTATGATGCGTAGAAACTGGAAATGAAACAACTTTTTTAAAAGCCCTACAATACAAGGAGGTGCATCATATCTATTTGTTATCTGCCAGCTGGCACACAAACAATAGATAAAGAAACTCTGGTTGCACAAAAGACTTTAAAGAAAAGTGATGCCATATGATTTGTGAAAACAAACAGGCACAAATTCCCACTGATAACAACACCAAAGACATCTAACCATTACGAAAAGAAAAAAAAACCCTCAAAAAACAAACAAAGATGCTTCCAGGAAAACAATCGATGTCCGTAATGAAAAGTAATCTTACATATTTAAGGTTCAGAGGGGATAATCTCTGGTTAAAGGGATCTGATGGAAAACTAAGCTGGTCAGGCTCCGTAAACAACAACCCCCTGAAAAGTGATGTTTCTATGGCTACTTTCTATGTCATCTACTTCCTGATAAAGTGAATGTGGTTGTCGCTAGGGGCAACAACCACACTACCACAGCAACAATGCATTAACAGCCAAATAATCCTCTTTTTTTTTTTTTTTGTCTTAGGATCTGCCGCTCAGCTGTTTACTGTTTACCAACGGGAAAAACACCAGCAGAGGGATTGGGGGCACCAGATTCACAAACACATTCTTAAGATAAAACTTAGCAAGATTCATAAGAAAACAGTTGGGAGGTTCTTAAGAAGTTTCTCAAGTGCAATTCTTGATTATTTTCTTACAATCTAGCCGATTTCTGAAGAACTTCTTTATTTTCTTACTTCTCAGCTGAGATCAGGCCTATGGCATGCAACGTATGTCGAAGGATAGAAAACATTTTTTAGTGACAGCTATATTTCTGATTTACTTAAGTAACTTCAAGTATAGAAAAAATAATGAAACATTAGTTATTGTCTTTGGGTAAAAGCCTATTCAATTTGCAGCTTATTTTCAGGAGACTTACACCAAAACAATAGTGATAAGCTAAAATTAACAATAAATGTTGATGACTGAAATGTGTAAGACTGAAAATCCAAATGAATTGTCTAAAATGTGTTTAGATGAATCAATTTAGAGGCTTTCTATTTCAATGTAACAATTTAAAGTTACCAAGAAAATTAGGAAGAAATTTAAGAACTTTGCTATTAAGAATCTCATTTATTCTTAATTTTTTTCTTCGGAAGAAACATAAGAAGAAAGTTAAGAACTTTATTCATGAATATCAAATATTCTTAACTTTTGTCTTAAGACTGAACAAGAATCAGTTTCACTTATTTTTATTTTTTTTCTTAAGAAGGTTTTATGAATCAGAGCCCATGCAGGAAACTAAACATTGTCATCGCCTATCCCTGAGTTTCATATATTTCGTGTTATGTTTCCACTACAAAAGTACAGTGTACTCTCAGATTCTGACTAACGGCTGAGGAGCTGTAAACAAACGTGAGCGGACACATGTCTTCCATGACTGGATTGCTTCCACTTTCATTCTCACTAAAAAAACAAACATCTGACGGCATCTGACGACAACTCTACAGAATCTAATGCAGTTCCGAGTATACATTTCTATCACCTTGTGTCACCTTATTCTCTTTTCACCTTACCAGTTTCGTTAAACGGCATCACATGGTGTTTAAAGGGATAGTCCGGGTGTTTTGAAGTGGGGTTGTATGAGGTATTTATCCATAGTCAGTGTATTACCAACAGTAGATGGTGGTCAGCACGCCCCCAGTTTGGAGAAACAGACAGGAGGAGAGGCACGTGAGCTGAGCAATGCACTGCTGTGGACAGGGGCAGCGTAAAAAACATATTTTAGCCACCTAAAAAAAGGCCAGCCTAAAAAAACTCAATATCAGTTTAAGTGTATGTTATATTTAGAATATTTTCACATCTTTATCTTGCCGTCTAACAGCCCTGTTAAAGTTTTACGCGGGGGGAACAGTAGCCGTTATACCGCTCTCGACTCCATCGACAAAACTTTTACCTCACAGAACACGGGAGTCGCTGGTCTACCGCTGCCTCGATCGGTTAGTCTGTTTGTTAGTTTTGTTAGTTCCTAACCCTTTTAAAAAACCAAAGTCACACAATAACACAAACAAATTAACCGATCGAGGCTATCCCTTTAAACTTGAGCTGAAACGGAAGTTAGAGCGATGTTAGCTTCTGTGCGGTGACGTATTTCCCAGTAAAACTGTATATTTGAATGGGAAATCTAAACTTCGCATTTAACTGGACCTCTGAAGAGTGGGCGGGCTTCGAGTTCAGCGATATACATTGCTACAGAGGACTGTTAGCTAACGTTAGCTCTGTGCTGATAACTGCTAACAGCTGCAGATTGATTGACAGGTGGATGTCGTGATATTATTGGTTGAAGTCGGTCAGTACTCGTTTAGTTGACGCGTCATTGTTTTACAGGATGAAAGAAATAATAGATTTTGAGCGTTTCTGATATA
>JAOVVB010164245.1:0-11564 GCA_028570985.1 Heterobranchus longifilis | reverse complement strand
GGGAGGGAGAGAGAGAGGGAGGTGGCAGGGAGGGAGAGAGCAGAGCAAGTGGGGGGTGGATTATGTTCCTTTCAGAAATTATCAAAATCTCTCCACCCTTTCCTGTTATATACTAACACATACATCCAGCCCTTCTTCTTCCACTCATGCTCAACATTACACATGCTTAGACAGTGGTAGTCATGTTCAGCTTTTTGCACTTTGTTTTCCAGTGTCAGAGACCTTTCTTTCTGGAATAACATTTGCCATGGTAACTAATACAAATGTATATGTGCCTCCATCAGCCTCGCCACTGCAATGCCATTTGCTACCATAAATGCACAGCTGTGTGATTTCTCCTGCTTGGGTTCTGTAGAGAATATATTTCCTGTGTAATGTTCTTCTACAACCTGAGATAGGCTACTCTTGTCTTTTTTTCAAATGATAGAAACAGATATCAAAGTTTAGAGAATGTTGAATGAATTAGTTGTATGCAAAATAAAGCAAATAGTAAAGAAATTAAGTCAGTGATCTCCTGAATGTACATTAAATTGCCATCAGAGGTGTAACATTACTTTATGTAGCACAGTGATTCCCACATGGGTACTTACCCCAGGGGATAGGCTACTGCTGCAGTTGTAGGGGTGGTACTTAGAGTATCTTGACTGATATGAAAAAAATAAAATTATGATTAAAGGAATATATCCACATATTAACATTAAGTCAACTATCTAACTAGGCCTACACGTTGCAATTAAGAGTATGTGAAAACTAGATAGCATAGCACAGAACTTAAACAGGTAACGATAGCTAAAAATAATGAATGAATAGTTGAAATAGTTAGCTAAAAGTAATGTTAATGGATAAACAGTTAAAATAGTTAGCTAAAAGTCCCGTTAATTGATAAACAGTTGAAATAGTTAGCTAAAAGTCCCGTTAATTGATAAACAGTTGAAATAGTTAGCTAAAAGTCCTGTTAATTGATAAACAGTTGAAATAGTTAGCTAAAAGTAATGTTAATGGATAAACAGTTAAAATAGTTAGCTAAAAGTCACGTTAATTGATAAACAGTGAAATAGTTGAAATAGTTAGCTAAACGTAACGTTAATGGATAAATGGTTGAAATAGTTAGCTAAAAGTAACGTTAACGGATAGGCCTAAACAATTAAAATAGTTAACGTTAGCTAAAAGTAACGTTAATGGATAAACAGTGGGAATAGTTACTAAAGATCACGTTAATGGATAAATGGTCGAAATAGTTAGCTAAAAGTAACATTAATGGATAAACGGTCAGTTAGCTAAAAGTATAATTTGCTAAACGGCTGAAACACTGATGTAGCATACGCTAACAGCCTCAGCATATTAATCACTGCTGAGTCACATTTGCCTCAACAAGAAGGTTAATCCTGTCTTTACTAAACGTCTAGATTACATTTCATCAGCTATCAGTTATTAACTGACTTCATGGACTATATATCACATGTTGAAGTGTGAGGGCAGCGAAGGCTTTTGCTCACCAGTTGTTTGAATTGGAAGAGTAGTCATCTGGATAATTAGGAGGAGGAGGGCTCACTTTTGCAGGAATGCACATCGACCAGCCCGAGCCAAACTGCTAATAATGCAATCCATTGCTCCTCTCAGCCAGTTAGGATTTTCTACACGGGTGCCATCTTCAAAAGATCGCCTCACCAACACACAACACTTCATCTGTCACGCCTGCACTCTTCTGGATGAATACATACATAAATAAATACTGGTTATTTGCTGTGTATAAATTATGTTGTTATAGACTACTCAAATATACATGGTATAATTATTTTACTCTTCGAGACAGATGCATAAAGTTACTTTGCAACTACTGCAGTTAAAATATATCAGTAGCCTGAAGTCAAGTACTCAGATCCTTTTACTTAAGTAAAAGCAGAAATATCATAGTATAAAAATACTTTAAAAGTCTTGAATTCTAAATGTTACTTAAGTAGAAGTATTATCAGCAAAATGCACTTGAAGTACCAAAAGTAAAAGTACTCATTATGCAGCATGGCTCATTTCACAGTATTATAGTATTATATAGAATGTTATATTATTCTGTTTTTATCACAAACAGTACATATGAGTATAATACATAAGAGCATTTTAATGTCTTAGTTTGACAATGTGGAACCAATATTAGATACTTTGTGTACTAGTACACAGTTAGTAGTATAGTATTGCATCATATCATAACAGTATATCATATCATGTTTTTTATTTTTTTTATTTTTTAAGTATAACGAACAAACTAACTATACGTGTAAAATAAATGTAGTTAAGTAAAAAGTATAATATTTCTCTCTGGAATATGGTGGAGTAGAAGTATCAAGTATGGCATAAAATGGAAATACTCAAGTAAAGTACACATACGTCAACATTGTACTTAAGCTCAGTACTTAAGTAAATGTACTTATATACATTCCACCACTCCCCGAAGTAAAGTTTTATCCAACTTCTAATTCTGAGAGGTTTATAAAGTCTGTACTTTTATGTAAGTTTTTCAGTGATTTGGTCAGAAAATCTATAGAAGTGTCTTCTATTATAAAGACAATACAATGTAAGGTATCATCAGTTCTGTTTGAGCAAAGTATTTTAGCAAGTGTTCTGAGTAATGACGCTTTATTATATCCACACAGCACATTATGGCACTGCAAGAATCTACTATGTAGTATGAGAAGAAAAAAAATGAAAGCAAAGTCAAGGATCTGCACGTGGAGATCATTGGTCGAGAGGTTGAGGAATTCCTCTCTTATCTGGAGTCTCATTGTCTCCTGTGTTATCTGACATTGCAATGCTGCCATGGACGCTCTGTGGACAGACTGCAATGTGAACATGATACCAAACCACCGAATGACAGCATAAACACCATTTGTATAGGCTAAAGGATAGTTTGGATTTTTGAAGTGGGGTTGTATGAGGTTATCTATAATCAGTGTATGACAGTAGATGGAGGTCGGCACGTCCTGGAGGCTGTAGTGCTGTGGATGGGGCCACGCTGCAAAACATATTTTTGCCATTTAAAAAAAGGACCACCTACAAACATCTATATCAGTTTAAGCGTACGTTACATTTAGAATATTTTCACCGCTTTACCTTGCTGTCAGACAGCTGGTGTATGCTCTCGTCAAAGCCACCAGACTCCTTTGTCATTTTACCTCACAGAACACTGGCGTTGCTGATCTACCGTCGCCTTAGCCTGGCTTACCGGAAAAACAGTACTGGTATAAAGCATAAAGGTTTAAGGCAGTGTCAGGGTCAGGACCCAAAATGGGTCACAGTCCTGTTTTTATTGGGTATTTATTGAGTAAAATGCATAACAATGCTATGATATAGGAATTCATTTTCCTATTTAAAAGAGAAGTGCATTCTGTTTTTGCTACGCTGGTCTGTTAAGTGCAAGACTTAACGTTATACACTCAAATGTAATTATTGCTGTGATGTATTTTATAATGAAATGAATACATTTCATATGCATTTTAAATTCATGGTTTATAAATGTAGATGTGATGGAAATTCATGATGTATTTTTGTAGGTTTGAGTTGAAATTGAGCTGAAAAAGTTTGGGAACGCCTGCTATAAAGAAATACAAACACGCCAGGGAGTTTTTTTTTCACTATCGAGGAGTGAAAGCACATTGGATCCAGACCTTCCCTCGGCACAGACACAGCGCTGAGGAGATAAGTCTGGCTACTCGACACCGCCGCTGCCTCGATCGGTTAGTTTGTTAGTTTTGTTAGTTCCTAACCCTTTAAAAAACACCAAAGTCC
This sequence comes from Heterobranchus longifilis, assembly GCA_028570985.1. NCBI lineage: Eukaryota > Metazoa > Chordata > Actinopteri > Siluriformes > Clariidae > Heterobranchus > Heterobranchus longifilis. The sequence continues at coordinate 7,784 of JAOVVB010164245.1, read as the reverse complement.
CACGATAACACAAACAGACTAATCGATCGAGGCAGACCAGCAACTCCCGTGTTCTGCGAGGTAAAATGATTGTTTTTGTGAAAGGAGTCTGGTGGCTTTGACGAGAGCATATAGAGCGGCTTAAGTTCCCCGTCGTCAGGTGAAAATATCCTAAATATGTCATACACTTAAACTGATATTGATTTTACTTTTAGGTGGTCCTTTTTTTTTAGGTGTCTAAAATATGTTTGCTGAGTTTCCGTGCCTGTCCTCCTGTCTGCTTCTCCAAACTGGGGACGTGCCGTCTGCTCGGCAATCTCATCAACGGGTCGTATAATGAATACTAAAATGTATGCACAACAGTTTGTAGATATAATACGTGTTCCGTGTTCCGTTTTAAATACATGTGCCAGACGTGTGATACACACGTCATTAACGGCGCTATTTACTTTGTGAAACAGGACTAATTTGGTCGGTTTAGGCTACAAATATACTTAGTTAGGTTTAGGCAACAAAACAACTTGGTATGGTTCGTTAAAAACAATGTGCTGATTACATTGAAATCCCGACTTCCGTGTTCCATTTTAAATACATGTGCCGGTCACATGATACACACGTCATTAACGGTGTGATTTAGGTTGTGAAACAGGACTAATTCGGTAGGTTTAGACTACAAACATACTTTGTTAGGTTTAGGCAACAAAACGACTTGGTATGGTTAGTAAAAAAACACGGCGATTGCATTAAAATCTCTACTTCCGTGTTACGTGTTAAATACGTGATGGTCGCGTGATACACACGACCTGAACTCCGGTCTCCTGGGTGAAAGTCCTGCGTGTGATCGAGCCGCCCACCCACAGAGGGTCTTTGAAACCTGGGCCTCGTGTCTCACAGTTAGTGTTATGTACGAGTTACAGTGCATAACTTTTGGTAGTCGCTGCTCTGAACAGAGAATAAGACCAGCCTGAGGAATACACCGAGTACCTCAGATAACCCCACTTCAAAAAAAAAATGCTGAGTTGTAATTGTACCTTTAATATAAGCAGCGCATTTACGTACACACACAAAATGTGCTGTGTGCAGTTTGTCTGGCATTGGGTCATTTGCTCCAGAAGTATAGTACAGACAGACATAACCACTGGCTTGTACTTCCCACTGGAATTCAGGGGCTACATGAGGCCAAAATCTGCTCTGCCATCAGCAGCCTGTTGTTCTGATTAATCTTGGCACGGAGGGCAGAAATCACCTGCCGTCTTGTGTTCCCATCAGCTCGCGAGCTAGTCTTGTTTCCACATATCAGGAGAATGTTCCAAGACGCACGCCAGACCAACGGGGGCTCTCTTTTCCACACTGCCCTGGCCTTGGGTTATTCATTTTTCCTCCTCCAGCCACACAGTTTCTTGCCTCCCCGTGTTCAGGTCTACCCCAGCTGGGTCAGAGAGTCTCTCTGCTGCCACTTCCACAACCAGAATCCACACAAAACCCTGTGGTGCTCTGCCCGGTCGGGTAGTATCCCCCCTGACCTCCTGTTAAGCTGTTAACATTTCAGTTTAGGATCATGAAACAAGTGGAGGAATGTAACTAAGTACAGTAAAGATCTCCTCCACACAAAAGTGTATTTTCCTTGTGTTAATGTCCCCTAAAATGTCTGATCTTGACTATGCAAAGTGTCTGTGCACTTCCCTAAAATCTGAGATTCAAACGTACCCCGGGCAAGCTAGAGTTGGTAGCCTACGTCACAGATTTGAAAGCCACTCGCTGTCTTAATGCAGGCAAAGAAACCTGAAACAGCCAACGCAGAGCAGACTGTCGGTACCGGGAGCGAAATCACCATCGTAGCTGCGTCAGCCACTGCCAGTTACAAACTAGTGTGGCTGACTGGAAAAACAGTGCCTGGATAAAGCCTCCAGGAAATCTGCCCGGCCCGGAAACAGGAAGTCCGTGCTCCCGTTCTCAAAGTATTCGCGACGGAAAAAAAACCAACAACAACCTCCGAGCTATCAGCCTACAACGCTGATAATGACAAGTTTTGAAGATCTGGATCGTGCAATAAGGCAGGCCTTAATTAATGTACTAAATATGTATTGCTCAACATGAAGGAGAAACAATCGACCCACGGCTGCAAAGAGTTAATCCATGGCAGCACAGCCTCTGGCATCAAACACTGTTTGCAGGTGTGAAGGTACAATTTCTTTGTTGTTGCACTAGCAACTCCTACTGGCTGGTCTGAGCGCCTGTGTGGAAACTGGAAATGTGTGAAGGACAGCGTAAACCTCTGTTTATGTTGTTCCCTTTCAGTGAAGCTCCTGCTGGCAGGAAACACGTGACAGTGTACAGAGTTAAGACGGTATCCCTTTTGAAAAAGTACCAAGTATACTCTCATACAGAGCGGGCGTGTCTATTAAAAAGGTCCCTAATTTTTCTGATCCGTTTGTTAGGTTTCCTGGTTTGCATCCAGGCAACCCAGATGGTATTCCTGTGCGTGTTGTCGATTCACAGTTTAAACACGCACTTGCCTCCTAGCTGTTAATGAGGAATGACATTTGTGATGAGTTTCCGTAGTCCTGTATCAACTAGTGGTCAGGTGACGGACGGATTCCTGGTTTTCACCCGGGATTTGAGTCCCGATATAGGAAAAGGTGATGCAATGACATACAGAGGCAGATCCAATACTGTGGCCAGGGTGTTTGCTCTCCTACTGTGTTCTCTATTACATCGCCCGATGGATTTTCAGTGGTAAAGGCGACTGGTTTTAGCCCAGGAATTATCCGTGGCGTGGGAAAAGACGGCACTATACATTCCTGGATGTGCTGAAAATGCAGACGTGCTTCCTATGTGGTCCATGCCTTAAAACATACTACTGTAAGTGACTGTTTGCCTACAGACACGGAACATAAGCGACCCCGTATCACATCAGTGGTCAAAGCACCAAACACCAAACTCCAAGAATTAAGTAAAGCTGTCTTTGCTGCATAGGATTACTGAAAGGCATTCTGGAAAATTAAGGAAATTCCCAAATTAAGTCAATTTATCTGCAACAAAGGTGGTGAAGACTGTTGCCTCCAGAATGTGATCAAGCACCAAATCTGTGTGTTTTCATTATCAGCAGTGAAGACAAGCGGTGAGAGTCAAAGACTCAAATGCGTACAAAGAGATTCCATTCATCAAAAAGGTAGGAAACTAAGAAAAAGTCACACAAACAACAGAAGGGTTGCTTGCGAGAACCGCCAACATGTTTCAGCAAAATCTCTGAAGCATGAACAACATCCTTTCTCAAAATCCCAACAACAACCAACATCATGGCTATGAAATACACAAAACGACAACATCAATAAAGACAAAAAAGCAATCAATAAAACACATTGTGCACCAAATCTCTCAAAAAGAGGACGAAACACTGTCATCCAACAAAGCAACAAAAAAAAAAAATATATATATATATATTATCTGGTTTGCCATAGCAACCTTTATAGGATTTGTCACCTATTTGTCTATTTTGTCAATCCTAGGACAAAACCAGAAACAGAAAGAGTTTACATAATACAGTGAGAGGATCTGTCTGATTCTGCCAATATTTCAAACCAGAGCAAACATCATAGTTTCAGTGTTTTCCTAAAGAAACATTTCCTAAAATCTAACACTGCTGATGTGAGAATTAAATCTGTGGCCTTTGTAGGATGGATTGCGAAATTCACCACAAGGACGCTTCTCACAAAAGCTGCGAATACAGGAAACGAGTCAATCTTTAAGTCTAATAATCTTGTGAAAACGTTTGAGTTATAGATACAGATCGATGTGGCGGCTCTGGTGAAACCTGACTGTGTCTGGGTGTGTCAGCAGCACACCAGCTTGACTTTATAAATGGAAGAGGGTGGAGGTGACGGAGCAGGTGAAAAGTCCTGATTATTCAACACCAGTACTGAGCCAGTGTCACGCCTTTCAGCTCAAATAAAACTGATAAGTGCATTGCAGTCTGTTTCTTTAATACCAGCATGAACACGGTAAATAAAAGCTCAACGTTTCAATACAACAGCAGCTTCAATACTCATTCATTTACTTTGTAGCTTTTTATCTGTGATGAAATGAAATGAGGCTAAGTCTGTGATCGCAGAGGCCATTTTTAATAGAGTTTAATTGTTTGATTAAAAGTAGACGCACACAAACTCCAAGCCTCATATTTTGGACACTCAGTGTGAAAATGTCTCTCAATTTATCCACACTGAGAAAACACAACAAGAGCAAGCAGACAAATCTAATAATATCTTGACAATTGTCTTTTCCCTTTTGTTACTTCAGGGAATTTCTAAGTTGCCATGGGGCACAGCAAACAACACATGAGAGCAGCTTCACTGGACCACGCCCCCTTTTGGGTGAAAACAAGGGCTGTGAAGTGCCGGTGTCTAATGGAAAAACTAGAGCCTAAAAGCTCCCGTGTCACATTTCACACGTCAAATAATAATTTTAAAAAACAGTTTCTGATTTTCTTTACTTCCCCACAGAGCAAAGGACAGTAAATCCACAGAGATCTGTGTGGATTTCAAGCCGTCCAGAGAGGATTACAATAAACTGCAGGACCCGGCCAGTCAATATGTGTACATCTGTGGCACTTCATCACTAGACACTGATAATGTTTGTTACCTGACGAAACATATATTTTTTCCTATATTACTGAGTTCTTCTGCTAAATTCGGCAACATGTTTCACTCAGGAGAACTCTGATTTAATAAATCAGCAGTTATAAAATGTGTAAACTGCGTCGTTAAAGCAGACGAGCATCAAGTGTCTGTTGTGAAGAGTCGTAAGAAATCATAAAAAAAAATTTTTTCGAAGGAGTAGATGTTTACCGGTAAGCTCGGCTCTGTTACATTTAACATTATGTTAACGGAGGTTTTCCTCCAATAGAAACAGTTGAAAACTTTATTTGCCTCGTCAGTCATTTAAAATGTAAATTAACTTATCAAACAAACTTTGCGCAATTCATTCAGTTCTTCTGATCAATTCGTCGTGTTTCACAAAGCAGAAATTACACGTTGGATAATTGCGTGGACGTACCAAGGCGAAGTTTCAGGACGTCAAACAGTAATGTAACGTTTATTTAACTTAGTTCACAGAAGAGCTGTAAATGTTAAATGTCAGCCGAAATAGAAAGTCTTTTATTGACTGACACAGTGTTGTGGAGACGGGTCTGGCAATGAGAGTCCAGTGACTGTCGGCCAGACTCCGTTAACATATTGCCTCATTTAACAGATCTGGATTCCTCGTTACACAGATTATATTCCTAAATTATAACATGACTTTGTATAACTCCTGGTTAGGCACAGATGATATGTAAATCTCACATTAATTATCCTGGCCAAAATAATTGCGATTAATGATATTATCCCTATAATCAACGAAATATTCTAAAACATTATGATTTTTTTCTCTCAAATCATTGCGACTTTTCCCCCCGAAAGATTGCGACTTTTTTCCCGAAACATTGCAACATTTTTCCCTGAAATATTGCGACTTTTTCTCTTAACATTACAACTTTTTTTTTTTCGAAACATTGCAACTTTTTTCCCTGAAACATTATGACTTTTTTCTCAAAACATTACGACTTTTTTTTCGAAACATTACGACTTTTACAATTAAAAAAAATAAAGAAATAAATTATATATATATATACATTGCATCACAGGTAGGACACTGTGGTCAACTGCCGTCAATTCGTGAGGATATTCACGATATTCGCGATTATCCCGATAATGTGTTTTTTGTCGCAATGCAGGATAAAACCAATTATTGTCCCACCCCTATACTCCTGGACGGCAACAACATAATATAATTGTTTGCCTAACTGGCCAAAGTATACTTATTTTATGTTATTAAATTGGCAAAGACCTCAGAATTTACCGCCAGTCAAATTAGAGAGACCGCTTTCACTGCCAATGCCATACTAAACATGACAGTACATTCAACTGCTTGGATAAAAGTTATTTGGTTTTGATATTTTCACCTTGACCATTACAAGATAAAACATTAAAACGCATCACGGGTGACAGAACAATCCATTATGTTGCCCCTCCATCTAGTAATCCCAAGTCTGTCGAGTCGGCAAACACTGCCAGCTGTGTGGAAACTCGACGCACACACAAAAACACATGAACAGGGACACACAAATGCACATAGCAAATATAATACTGAGTGCAAGGTGTGTGCAGGTGATAAGGGTGGCAAGGAAAATGTGTTGGAAAGGTGGGTGTGGCTAATTGAGAGAGAGAAAGACAGAGAGGGAGAGAGAGAGAGAGGAAAGACACGAGTGAGAAAACACACCGTGCTGGTGACAGAAAAATAGAAACAGAGATTCTAAACATCACCGGCATCTTCACTGGAAATGCGTCTGCCTGTGGATGTCACTATATCCTGCAGACCGACTACGAAAACATGAAAACCGAGAGGGTGGACTTGAATTTGTCGTTCAACTCTACACTTATATGGCTCGCAGGGACAGCAAACTACATGTTTTGGATAAGAGGAGAACACAGAGTTTGACACCTGAAAAGTCCAAGAAAATCGGCCAGGTAAGATGAAAAAAAACAAAACATTTGAGGTAAATTAAATAATGTGGATGTGTGACTGAAACTCTGCAACTTGACAGTCGTGAAATCACTCATTTGTCATGTGATTACCACATTTTTTCCCCCCAATATGTTCCTGCTGAAATCTAAGTTTATATCACAATATGTGTTTGTGTCTATGCACTGTAATATTATTCTGTATGTGTACATGTAAGTGCTGTGTGATGCAGTATTTTGTGTGTAGCAAAATGTGTGCACATCCACATACAGTACTGTATGTGTGAGTAGATGTTATCACTGTACAACTTTAATTTTGTTTGTGGTATCATCCCATATAATATGTGCATCCCTACATGTTTAATGTGTGTTTTGACATACCATTTTGTTTGTGTGTCTTTAGCAGCATATGTAAGTGTCTGCTCTTGTGTGTGTGTGTGTGTGTGTGTGTGAGAGTCAGTCTTTTGTTGTGCATGAAGGTGTGTGTTGATGCGGGAGCATTATTGCTGCATGTGAATGTGGGAGAACAATGCAGACAAACGAGTTCAGTGACATCCATCCTTTCTAAAGAGTAAATGACAGTGTCCACGGGTTTGTCTTAAAAAAAAAATGCTTACTACATACCAGGAGCGTGTGTGTGTGTGTGTCCCGCCGAGAGTACACGCTATAATAAGATTTGCCCATGCTCTGAGAGGTGAGGATGACGCTGCATTATTACCACATGAAACATGTTACCACATGTATCTGTACTGTAATGTACTTTTGTTATGAGCAAGTGTCTTCTAATGCTAATAATAGCAATACATCACCACAACGGCCTGTCGTTTACATTACACACATTTAACTGTTTGGTGAAACTGTTTTTCAGATGACAGAAAAGGACAAAGTAGACGTGATAATAATTTCTTCAGTATTATATGACTGACACCATATACGCTGCCAAGTAAGGGACTAATGAGCACCAATTCATGGACACATACATTTAAAATGATTTAAATATGAGCTAAATACACATTTTCCAGATTTTTTCGGGAGTTTCCAGAGGCAGCGAGTCGCGCTGGATGCCCCTGATTTGCATAACGTAGCCCAGACCTCAACTTCACACGAATGAGGCCCCCTCTCTTGAAACGTGTCGTGGCGCTCCCAGAATGCATTGCACGGCTGCTTACACAGACAATGAATGGGAAGCGTGGAAATGACGGTCCCTGTGGACACGTACCGTCACACAGTGGTAAACATTTTGGCTCC
>JAOVVB010164225.1:0-11564 GCA_028570985.1 Heterobranchus longifilis | reverse complement strand
ACACACACACACACACACACACACACACACACACACACACACACACACACACGCTTTGACCACAACAGAAAGCATTGTGCCAGATGGGAACAGTTTTACTTGTTATGTAGAAGCAATGAAATGTTGCAGAATATTGTCATTGGTTTCACAAAATGTGCCAGGCACACTAATCTTGCCTCCATCTAGCCCTCTGATGTCAACATGCCTGCTATCATATACAATTTCCTGTTTATTTTGGCTTCATTTTAATGAAGAATGCAGTTGCCAAGGAGGAATAAAAAGTTGTTTTTTTTAACTTTTTTTTTTATTTTTTACAATGGATCTTTTCAGTCTTAACTTGCAAAAGTTTGGGTTTTCAAAGGTGCTCCCAGGTCCATTTTTTGTTTTGCAGCATATGTATGTTTAAAAAATACTTTATTTTAAATTAAATTAAATGTTTGAATGTTAGAGCCATGAAATTGCATGATTACTAAGTTTCTGTCCTTGCAAAATGTATTTATGTTTGTTATGGCATCTGTCTGTTGATTTCGTTCGCTTGTTCTGCTGCTGTATAAAAATTAACCCCTTAGATCGTGTCTCGTGTACACCTGCAAAAGTGCTTCTTTTCTTTGTCAATGAAAGTAAATGCCTTTATACTCCATTCACGTTCTTCTCTCCATTGTTCTTCACTAAAATGTGAACTCGTGAAGTTGTTTAAATGGACAGCTAAATAATACATCTGACAAATCATCAGCTGTAGTAGAAACCCTGCTGAAACGCTGTGTCATTATCATATTATTGCTCTTAATCAGATTGAGGATTGATTTGCGTAGAAGTGTTTTCCACAGCAGACGTTTGACTTGTCAGAGCAGGAAAAGCACAGGCGTTGCTGATAACATTAACGATGGCTCTGTTGTATTCAAGTGTGACAGTGAGCCGGCATGCACAACACCTGAAACCAAACCTAAATGGAATTCAGCCATGCTTAATTTAACTATTTACACCTGTGTTTCTCCTGCACCTTCTGTAGCTTCTGTACACCCACACGGGTGTTTTTTCAGTTAATCCGGCCGATTAGATGTGCAGCGTTTTGCTATGGTTTCCGGGTTGAACGACATGTTTCCGTGAAACGGTGTGCAACGGGCTTTGAGGTACATTTTCTCTCATTTTGGTGGGTGTGTCAGAGGTGTTACCCAATCGCATATATAAACCTGCTGTATTAAAAAGGCAGTGTGCTTGCGAAACACAACTGGTTTTCATTTAAAGTTCTCCTCCAGACACATTTTAAAGTATGTAGAAATGCTCTGCTATGATCAATATTTTGTTGAACATGGTTTTCCCACAAAAAAAGTGAAAAATCTGAAAAAGGGGCTTGAAACACATTTACTCTTCTTCCTCATTAACAAATTCTGAATCTTCCTGATACTGCGTTTCAAATCGCATACTTTTTCTTTTTACTTTTAGTACATATTGCAGCTTCCTTTACAAAGTACGTGCTGTTGCATGCAGTATGCGTACAATAGGGACGTACTACTTCATCGTAACATTGGGCCTTGAACTTTGACCCTCTTCCTCATGCTGTGCAGAGGATTGTGGGTCAGAACAGCCTGAAAAGCATGCTGGCTTGCATACTGCAAAATGCAACCAGATGCAGTAGGACATCCTCGTATTTTTGGCATACTGCATTTGACATACTATGTATTGGGACATATCTGTGCATTCTAATATCCATACTTCCATACTATTTAGTATGGAGATTTATGCTGCGTTTCAGAGAGCAGAGGGAAAGTTGGCGGGGGAGGAGCAGGTGATTAAAATGAAATGCATCTTCACTTTTATGACCGACCACCAGTTGTAGGCTCAGCACTATACTGCTTCAACTATGTTTTATTTTACATTTTATTTTACATTAATTATGGTATTCTGTCCCTGTTTTATGTTCATTCATGTCATGCAATTTCCTTCATTGTAAAGCACTTTGTGCCACATTTCTTGTTTGAAAGGTGCTGAATATGAATAAAGAGATTACACAACCTGAACAGTACAATAATCTAAGAGTTATATGACATTTTTCAGTAAAATATCAAGCATTGAGTTTTTCCTAAGAAACTATCTGCTAATGAGGCAAAATGCATTTATTAAATGTATTTCTTCTCCTTCTTCGGTGGTAAACAACTGCAGAGTTTTACGTACATTACTGCCACCTAACCATGGGGTGTATTTTCTTGCACCATATTTCCTACCCGTCAAAGTTCAACAAAGTTGAACTCCATGTGAATTTGCTTCGCCACCAGAAGCCAATGTTTTATTTTGCTTACTTTGCTCGCATAGAATGAAAGTGAACGGGAGGCGAATATTCAGCAGTGTTGATTTTGTGCATGTGTGACTGAGCCTTTAGTATTTCCCAATACATAGTATGTCAAATGCAACATGCCAAAAATACCAGGATGTCCTACTTCATCCGGCTGGATTTTGCAGTATGCAAAGTTCAAGGCGCAATGTAGTATGACAAAGTAGTATGTCCCATTTGTATGTATACTGCATGCAACAGTGCATACTTTGTAAGGGCAGCTGCAGTTATGTACTAAAAGTACAAAGAAAAAGTATGTGATTTGGGAATCTTTTTCTGGCATACTAAATAGTATGGTAGGAATGCACCCTGAGTCTTCTGTTAGCTTTGTTGCACCTGTTAGGGTGGCACAGATTACACCATTATTCATATAAAATGAAGATTTGTGACCTAATAAAATCCCATCAAAGTCTATTCAGCCAGAATAACTGAAAACACACGTGTGGCTGTTCTGTTATCAAGGCTCAATGCTTTTCAAAGTAAAAGTGGCACATCATGGCAATGTTTTGATGTCTTTTTTTTCCTCCCAGAAACTAATTGTCTGTGACATAGTATCAGGAACACATGCTGCTTTGTCACTAAAAATGTAGCCACACTGTTAAAATGGGATTTATTTTGGAAAAACAGTGGTGATTTGGTCAAGAAATAGCTGTGTTTTTACATTGGTAGTTAACAATGCACATTCAGTTCTCAATATATCCACTGGGGGTCTCTCTAGTCTCATTGTCTTGTTAAAATGCCTCTGAGTGAGATGTTTAGTGTGATCTGTATATTGGAGGAAAATTGTGACGTTATGTAACAATTGCTGTGGATACATCAGAATCAGATGCCTCGTCTTTAGTACTTAATGCATTTTAAAGCACACAACAAGAGCTGATTTAGCATAATCAGTTCAACCATTGCAGCATATTTTTATTTTTTTGTATTCTTAATATTTTTGGCCTATTGTTTTAGGTCTGTATACCACGCTGCCTTGAAGTGCCACAGTCAGGACGTTCACTTCCAAGGAGTGAGAGAATATCAGGAAGGAAACCACAGCCCCCCCTCATTTCCAATGCTCATATGTTGATATGAGTGCTCAAACTATTTGCTTTTATTGTGTGAATTGTGACACATCATGCAACATTGATTCGATCAGGGATTTTATTTAAAATGGAAATAAATATAATTTTAACCACTTAAGCAGAAAAAAACTACATACAGTCATCCTCTGTGTACAGCACTCCACAACATCCCTGGGGCTGTCTCGGAAATAGCAAATTCAATATGACAAAATCACAAATTATCCTCAAGGGGCTTTACAATCTGTAAATAACCTATGCTCCAGGAGAGAAAGGATTTAAGGGTTTAAGTAAGTCATCCTTATAGTCCCTCAGTTTTTCAGGAAAAACTCCCCCAACTTAAACTTCAATACACGTTCAATATCAACATACAATATCTTAATCACTGACCACATTTTCATATATGCACTCACTCAGTCACAGCCTAAAATATCACCCATGCATCCAATTAATAGAGATGTTGTATTTGGTGTCTGTACAATGAACAGCAGAAGTGTTTGTCTTGAGCAATACTGTTGAGGGTAACTTTTTTTTTTTTATCATAAAGGGAAATGTACACTCTCAGAAAGATAATTAGTGTAATTGGATGCCTTGGTGTTCTAGTTCTTTGAACTGAAGTTTTTGCATTGCCTACAAAAGAAGTTATGCAAAATTAAATTAAAATGAGCTTCCCATTTAGTATGTTTTGTTATGTAACCTATGTTATTCATGCGTGGTTTGTACATATTATGGATATTTTCAAAACCATATAGTTCAGAGAGGCCGATCTGGCTGTTTATCATCTGATCTGTGACCTGACTAAATTAAATTAAACTAAACATCTTTATCATATTTGATCACTTTATTTTGATGGCTGGTACCAAATGCCTCCATAAGGTGATTTAAACAGGTCGTCAACCACAACCTGCGTATTTTATTGAAAGAGGTAATATTTTCCTATACACGTAGGTCCAATCTCTGCGTGATTAAAAATATAAAGTACAAAGGTAATAATAAATAAATAGCAAGTAATAAATTTGCATCTGAAACTTAGGAGCTGCTCCTTTTTTTCTTTTTCAATCTTTATTTTTAAAAACCATTGAAATATACAAACACTGCAGACTCAACATAATGATACAGAGAAACTAATACAAATAAAAATTAATTTAAAAAAGTAAAAATATAATTGTGATAAATAAACTTCAATATGCCTAATATAAAATTATAATAAGAAAAGAAACATACATTATTCTTCTTTAAAAAGTTTACCATACAGTTTGACAGTTGACAGTTTTATTACTTTTTTGTGTTTATACTATTGAGAGTCTTAATAATTTCTTGAAATTCACATAAAAATCCAGTGAAATTGGGAGTAACTTTTGTTATTATTTAGCATTTATGCATGTAACATTTGCCACCACAGAAGCCTCTCCACCCAACGTCTGGCTACGAGAACTGAGGTGAAATCTCGCGATGACTTGACGTCGAGGGGAGTGTCAAATTCCAAGAGAGAGGAGAGGAGAGGGGAGCCAGAGAGAGGGGCGCAAGGGTGAGTTTGTAAACACTTTATTACCCTTTAAATTCACCATAGATATGTAGACTACACTAAACTATGACAAAGTAGCGATTGGCGTACCAGTTTTCAGTGTTTGTTAATGTTAAAACTACACGTCTATTTAATTGTCAAAACTGTTGTGGCAGCTACAACGTTTCATTCGGACCCACTGTCTCGCTTTGCACTCAAGTGTCAGTCCGCTAACCAACTAACTGCTAGCTTTTCCCCCTGCTTTTGTGGATTTGACTGTCCGTAATGCCTTTCAAATACACCAGTTCACTTCGGATATAATTAAAATAGTGTTGATGTGTGTTTGTTGTCATCGTTGAAACTGGTAGTAGCGCTGTTATTACACATTTTGAATGTGCGTTCGGCCTGTTGTTAACGCTAGCCACACCAGCTAGCCATTAGTTTTTCGTGGATACAAAAAAGTTGATTTCGTGTTTCTAGCCAATAAGATTCAGCTAGCTGATGTTATTGACAGGGTCCAAAGCCTTGCATGCGTTAGATACTGTTGACTGACGTGCTTATAGCCAATTGCTGAAAAGAAAAGGCGGTCTTGTTACGGGAAAAGGCAGGGCTAAGCATGTCCGTACGTCGCCACACGGTAATGAAGGCTAAAAAAGAAACTTTTTCAAGCTAGTCGGCGTTGTCTGGAAGAACGAACTAAAGTTTGGGATTTCAGTTGGACATTGACCTATTTAACATGCACGAAACCACGCGATACATATTTGCCTGTCTGTTTTTTTGGCGGTAGAATATGCTGTGATGATAATCTGGGTCTGGGTAAGAAGAGCCTCCAAAGAAGTCACAGTCTCAAGTAATAATGATATCCATAGTATTGCAATTTGAGCTGTTGAACGCCCCAGGATCCGCATCCCAATGCATGTCAACACCTTCATTAGGAATGTAGGTCATGTTTTTGGCAGACTTATACCTCATTCCATCACATAGAGTTACATCAGAGAAAACTGCAGCCCTGTTTTGTCCAACCAAACATCTTGACCCACTCTGAGTAATGATTTAAATGCTCCTTGCTGCAACTTAAACATTATCACATTACACATATGGTGAATACATTTAATGATTCAAAGAAATATATGTTGAGCATGTATGCTTTTATGTATAAATGTGTGCCTTTGGCTGGGATGCCAATGATTTGAAGTCTGTCTATTTTATTATTTGTTTATTAATTCAGTATTTGACCTACAATGCTATAGAGCAGGGGATCCCACACTTTTTCAGCTCCAGATCCAAAAGAGAAATTTGTTTATGGGACCCAAACTTACAAAAATACATCATTAATTTTTATGACATCTACAAATATGAAATTCTGATAAATAACAAACTATAAATTTAAAATATGAAACATCACAGCAATAACAAATTTGCTGAGTGTGATGTTAATTTCTTCACCATGTTGAATGAACATGCACTGAAAAATGAGGGCATAGAAGCAGTAAGTCAATACACTCACTATGTCAGCACAGCTGAACAGCAAAAAATGAACTAATTAGGAACATGAATTCACATGTCATTGGTGACCCAATAAAAATGGGTCTGTGACCCATTTTGGGCCCCGACCCTTACTTTGGGAAAGACTGGACAAGACAGCACCAGAGACTGTACAGGCTCTTCTTGAAACACAAAACATCAAGTGACACATTTTCTTTTGAATTTGTTGTTGTAGAACCAAAACCTCACGGCAAGTGCTTATAAAAGTTGCAGACCACAAATAACCTCAGTACAGTGTTTCTGATTTAATTTTAGAAAACTGCCCTGGGTCCATCCTGTATTGTCCTGCATTGTAGGCTAGCTCGGCATGGATTTAGCTTTTAGGCCTTGTTAGTTATGCAGACGTGGATATAGGATTTCATTTGTTCCATTTACCAAATCTCGGGTTCACTTTGCTTACATAAATACATATTGGCTGTTGCACACACCCAGCTACAGCCCAGATCTCTGGTCTTTAAACCTCACATTTACAGGACCTCCAATGTGATCCAGTAAATATCTATGATCCTTCAATCAATTGCTTTTTCACTCCCTCCCTCCCCCCTCCTTTACTTTTTTTTTCTTTTTGTGGGGTCTCCCCTACCCTCTGGCAATTCAAGCCTCAGATTCCAGAGTCATGGCTGCAGCGCGAGCTATTAATACGGTTTGTTTAGTCAGTTTCCTAGCAGGCTGCATCAAACACTGGATGGCTGTGGCTGATTATAGCTGGGACTCGTTCCCCTACACCTGCTGAGTCTGAGAAATCCAAGTTAACGGTGGGACTTTGGCAGCGGCTCAATGAGAGGGACAGGAATTAGGGCACTTTGACTGCTTCCATGTCACCTTGGATGAAAGGAGGCGAAAATAGGTGGACTTGATATCCACGTCTGTAATGAATATCAGCATCAGGACTAATGTAACTAGCAGACTGATTTATTGTCTCTCGGAGTTGAGATCCGCATGAAGCCGAGCACTTTACTGTACGCAGTAAAACTTTACACTGTCAACTCATTAATTACTCTCAGAGTTTATTCTCTGTCAGACACATCTGACAGTCAAAGTAGTAAATTAACAGGGGCATTTCTTTCTATATTCATGTGACTCCAGCAGAGGATTACAGATAGTGCTGCAGTTTTTGAAGATATCCGTCGTAGACGTGGGACGATTCACGTTATTATCCAGATAATCAACAAAATATGCTTACAACTCTTAAAACGACACTAAAACACACTGGAATCACTTTACCCTACATTTAGCTTTGTTGTGATTTTTTTTATTCAAACAACAGGCCTAGATGCTGAAGAAAAGACCTAAACACATCTGTTTTAATCAGGTTAGGATATAGGTTTGGGGCAGCTATGAAAACAAATGGTATATTTCCACCCTTGGCTGTCATCTGAAATTTATGGTGGACTTCCCACAAAATCAAATCCCACTTTTCATGTTGGTGCCAGCCAGCCAAGTTAATGTCTAGCATGTCTTCAGTAAGATGTAAACTCTGAAATCTGTTCCCACTCCTCACGCCAGATGTGTCCATTTCCCCACATGGTCCACACCCTCGGTATAACGAGCTCCACGGAGTATCTCGTTTACAGACACATCTCTGCCCAAATAGACTCAGTGGATTGGAAGCACTTTGTGAGGGCCCTGGCACCAACCTGTTGCCTTTCTCCGGAGCATGGGAGGTCTGCAAGAAATCAGACTGCTCTGCTTTATCGGCCCTTTGATCTGCTCGGAGAGGGACAGGGATTTTGCTTGCAAACACGACCCAGACCCCTTTCCTCCACAAAGACACGGAGCCGAGAGACACAAGGCTTAGGCCTGTTACAGGCCCGGCGTCATGGGAGAGCGTTGTATTCCAGCGCAAGGCTTCAGTAATCATGTGTTGGCTCAGGGGCAGCTGTCCTCAGCTGAGGGAGGAAGGAGGAAAATATACTGACTTCAACACTGGGAAAACTTTCAGACATTTATGCCTCGCCAACATAATGAATAATCTGTCCCACTCAATAATGTTCGGCTACATGTTCAATCCATGTAGTAGGGACAACAGAGGTTAATGTGGCCATTCAGTTATATTCCATTAGTTAACATGTTTATCTAATGCTGTTTTCCAGATTGTGGAATAGCTGTACATAAAGATGGGACAATAATGGATTTTATCATGAATTGTGATAAATAAAAAAAACCACTCACAATAAGTTGATTGTGGTGAATTTCCATAATAATTGTGAATATCCTCAGGAATTGACTGCAGTTTACTACAGTGTCCTATCTGCGGTGCAGTACAAATATTTGTTTCTTTAAAAAAGTCGTAATGTTTTGAGAAAAGAAGTTGGAATGTTTCGAGAAAAAAATCTGAATGTTTTAGAGGAAAAAAAGTCTGAATGTTTCGAGAAAACATTCGTTGATTATCGGGATAATATCGTGAATCGCAATTATATTGGCCAGGATAATCGTGACGTGACATTTTCATATCGTCCCATGCCTAGCTGTGCATATTAAATTGGATAGTGCATCAGCAGATTAAACGAACATGATTAAACAAGCTTTTACAAACGAGTCAAAACAACACAGAAGTACAGCGGCTGTCATGTCATCCAAGTACAAGTTCAGGAGGTGGATCACAAAAGACACCCAAGACGTAAATCCTCGAAGGGGTGTAGTATTCAAATTATTAAGTTTGAACCCCATCCCTGCTCACGACTGTGTTTTAGCGAAACCTTATTGAGCATTTCAGTTGTAAACGCAGCACGGTCCTTGGTGCTTGTTGCCGTACTGTCAGTGGGGCAGCGTTGTGTAATAGCTGCCAGACGTCACTTTGTGCCAGTTGAGAGTGCTAAAACATTAATGTCCCTCATCCATCGCCATCACCACCCCTCCAATTCCCTGATTTAAATTCAATGACCGAGTAATTCTTTCACAGTTTGTCTTCACATGGAGTGTTGTTCAGCTGTGCGGAGCCGTGCAGGGGAGGGGGTGAGGAGTTATTCTCCTCAGTAGAGACAGCTGATAGAAGCAGGGAGCCTCCCACTGCTTTAGTTTATGTCACTTCAGCTTCAGGCACAACAGGAGGAGAAAGCAAACATAAGCATGTGCATATTTAACTCTTGACAATAGCATTACTCAGTCAAGAAGAGAGAGGGATGTACTATTTGGTTTTGTAACCCTGTGGAAAACTTTGGAAGTGTTTCCAGTGCATTCAAACAATGCTAACCTTATGCGCCTCTGTTTTTACAGCGTTAACAAATGTTTATGTTGCGACAACAGCACCCCAATAAAATCCTTCATATTATGTTTTTACAGCACAGGCCTGGAAAATGAAGTTAATGTATTGAATTACTGACATTATAAATATCTTACCTGCTCTCATTGCAGTTTTCAATGGATACATTGTGTGAATTCTGTATACTTAAAGTAAGAATAGCTACAACAAACAGTCACATCTCACTAGAACTTCAACGGACAGTTAGCCCAAAATTAAACTGATCGTACTGTAACGAATCGGGACAAACCGAGGAGAAGTGAGCCGATATGAAAATATTTATCATTGCATTGATCTTTTTTTAGAGCTAGGCCTAAATGTGATAATTTATTGTAGTGTAGATTTTATATCATACTGCTCAGTGCTATTATTGCAGCAGTGTTATATGCACTATTACTTACTATAGGGCATGTCATATCTTGATAATGATATACGGTATATTATAGCATGTTTTCTGGTAATTCAGTTCAATAAATAACCACATGGCAAAGCCTATTTTTGTGTACTTCTGCAAATTAAATACTTGACAAATGAAAAGTACAGCGTATTTTCAAGAACTTTAGTGCAAAATGAACATAAGGTGAATGGATCATAACATAAAGCGAGGTCCGAATGATGTTTTTTTTGACACCACGATAGAAAAATATATAGATATATTTTTGACGATATTTTTTTTTTTTGACACTGCGATAGAAAAATATGTAGATATATTTTTGACGATATATATCGTCATATCGCCCAGCCTTTTAAATCATACTATGTAATGTTTTGTTCATGTATGTGTACAAAAGTAGAGTTTTGTCAGTATTATCAGTAATATTTGGTCTCCATCAGTCACAAATAAATACAGAAAAAGCAAGTAAGTTGGATTTAACCAGCACAAATGCAAGTGAGGTACAGTGTCAGTGTTAATGTAAATGTGCCCATTTCAAGATATTTCACATGAGAGTTGACAGAAAGTGGAGGCTGAATCAGAGAGAGACTGAATGAGGGGCACAAGAAGGTAAAAGGTTGGGAGGTGCTAGCGAGGTGAGCAGAGGGAGTGGTAACGGGAGAAGGAGGGATTGGAAGTGAGGGGAAAATGAGCCAGAAGGAGAGGGAGATGTCTTTGTGTAAACAGTAGCTTGTCGTTCTCTCGTGTGAGCGGCTGCTCATTCGCCAACCAGAAGCCCCCCTGTGTGAAGGAAATATCACCAGGGAAACTTCGTCGCGCTGCCTCTGTGCATGTTTTCCTCCTTGCCAGGGTTATTTTTAAATAGCGTTCGGCTTCCTGCTCAAACACTACAAGCCACGGCATCCTTGTTTTTGTTGCTTTCTTTCAGGATTATTTGCCACTTCACAAATCAAGAAAAAGCCGCAGCAATGTTCTCCTCTTCTCCTCTCCCGCAGTTACATTGCAAGCTCTTTGCAAAAATGGGGGACGACCGACCTTTTGTGTGCAGTGCTCCTGGCTGTGGACAGGTAAGTCTTCTCCCTCCTTGTCCCCGGTGTTTCAGGTGTGTGCATGTTTGTGATGTGGGGTGTTTTTTTGCACCTTGTATGTGAGTTGACTGCAACTATTTATGATGGCATGCATTTGAAAAGGATTGAAGGCAAAGGAGAAAAGATACTGTAAAAGTAGGGCTGGGTATTGCCTACAACCTCATGATACGATACGTATCGCAATACATGTTGATTTTGAATAATGACCATATCCTGCAGAATATACTACAACAGCTGTTTTAAAAAATAAATAAATAAATTGTACAACAGTGATCGCACAACTTGAAACACTTAAAATTCAGGCCCCATAAAATAAAATATTCTATTTCTAATCCCAGAGTTATTAATAAATGCAAATATTTACAGCATTTGCTGCTGTATTGATACAGTAGCATCTGTATC
>JAOVVB010164208.1:0-11565 GCA_028570985.1 Heterobranchus longifilis | reverse complement strand
TGTGAACCCCTGAGGGTGTATTCCACTGTGGGAAGGTCTGCCCACTGAATGGATGGAGATCGTTCTCTGGGTGGTGTATGCATGCCTCGCATACCACGGCTGTGACATGTTTGTGTGTGTGTGTGTGTGTGTGTGTGTGTGTGTGTGGAGGGGGTCGCCATCGGATTGGTGGAAACAATGACAGAAAGGCGGAGAGAGAGAGAGAGAGAGAGAGAGAGAGAGACATATGGAGCTATAAAGGGATGCCTCGGAAGAATACGGGCCTTTAATAAGAGGAAATCATAAATTCCACTTAATGAAATCCCATAAAGATGACAAGCGGACAGAGCGCCATTTTGTTAACATGGGTTCATCTGTGGGATAAATGGGGGCCTTGTTGATGGGAAAAGGAGGGATAATTTGGTTAAAGTTGCCACAATTAAGAGTAACGGCTCGAAAGCGAGGCAGCTGGCAGACATAAACGGGACATGTACCCCCCCCGTCTCATGACTACGCTGAAGCCTGTTCGGTTTTTATAACTCGGCTTTAAAACATACGACCTCCCCGACCTCGCCGGATCACAAGAGAGGGACTCGTCGGCTTTTGGGGCTCCCAAAAAACAAAACAAAAAAAAAGAAAAGTGCAGTGTCACTGCTGCGATCGTGGGATTCGCTGGTCTGGCCAAGAGACCTCATTACTGTGTTGACAGGCTGATTCACTGTCTCCCTGTCTGTGTCGGTGACAAAGCAGCCCCAGTGCCATCGCAAGGTCTCTCCGCTGAGCGCAAAGCCGGCCGCGCGTTATGTAACAGCCAGTTTACTCTTGGAAAGCCGAAGCCTGTCACTCAAAATCCGGCGGAGGCCATTAACGAATTCTTCGGCGCTCGTTCAAGGAGTGTTTTCTGCAAAGGAATAATCTGATCATGGGGATCATCGGAGGGTTTATTCTATAAAGGAAGTCACTGAAACAGCGATAGACCGTGTGAAACTTGGGAGAGTGTGGAAATCATGAGCTTTGGAATAATCGCTGTGGTAGTTAGGGCTGCGCGCTTAATCGTTAAAAGATTGTGGTCTCGATTAAGGCGTGTACACAGTCTCATTTCTGAACACATATTTGCTTTTGCGGAGTTGCATATTTAGAATGAGTGCTCATAATAATAATAATGATAACAATGGACCAAAATGATGTGAAATATCATCATTTTAATTTGGAAACGTCAAATGTTCCCCACCAAATTCGTGCACCTCGGTCTTCCACAAACTTTCAGGAAAACTCTGCAGACCTGCTGAATCAGGACTGCACCATTCACTGAAATACGATGGTGGTCGTTATTCTGGCCTGTATGTGATCTTAGTTTTATGTGACGATGACACTGCTGGGTTTATATTAGTGGGGAGATCTGGTGCAACAACAAGTATAACAAGTATAATATGCTTTTTAGAAACAATAAATGTATCAGAGTTGCAGAAACCCAGCAATGGTGAGGAAGAACAAATTAATTAATCCACCCCCAAAAAAGTTGTACAGTAAAGTTGTATTTTGCAAGCAAAAGTAACACCACCTATTAGCAGCTGAAACATCACAACATCATCACATTGCTCGTACTGTCTGCGTGAACACAATGTGGACTGCAATAAACATTTTTTCTTTAAAAATGTGTGTCCCTATGAATTGTGGGAGAAAATCGTGATCTCAATTTTGACCAGAATCGTGCAGCCCTAGTGCTGGTCCCCAGTCATTTTGACCCTTTATAGCTAAAAATGTCTTTTGGTCAACGTATCCTCATAATGGTTCATTTGCACAGCAGCTTGTATCATATCTTACAAAATATGACGGTTGAAATGGTGACAGGTATGTGACCATGACCATTATGTAACAGTTGCATTTAGGCACCAAAATGTGTTGACTTTTGGGGGATTTCTTTACCTTTTTGGGTACCAAACCTTATATTTCTGTGGTGTGTATGTCGTCATTTATACCATCATTTCTAACATTTCTGGTACTATATTGTTTGTCCATTATGGTATCAATTTAACACGATTTACTTCTCTGTGATTATGATTCTTTATCAGAATAAAATTGTTTGTGACCTGTATAAAATAGAATAGAATATCTTTATTGTCACAACGAGATTAAGATTGCAATGTCTGTATCAATGCTATAAAAATAAATAGGTAGAAATAGCAATAAAGTGACAGTAAAGTTGTAACATAAACAGTAAACAGTGGCAGTATTAAAACAGTGTAAATAGTAATACAAAGAAATAAAGGCAGTGAATGGCACTAAAGTGGCAGTAAAGTTACAACAAAACTATCTGGCAGTATTGAAATGCAAATAGCTTGGATGTCCAATGCAGCATTAAAACCAAAACAGAACACATAACATGAAAAGTCAGTATGGGTGAGTGTTGAAAGTTACGATCTCAGTTTTTTTGCAACAAGTGAAGTTAATGAACAAAGTTCAAAAAGTTCAAAATGCCCCCAAATCTTCCAGACATGTGAAACAGTGGAAAAAGTCCTGCTGATCATCCAGCAGACTGTTGCAGTGACAGCAGAGGGGGTGATGGAGGCCCCTCCCCCGGCCGCTGATTGGACATGGACCGGATGCCACGCCCACGGGCGGAGCCGCCGGTCGATTTTTGAGGCGCGGTTGAAATACTCACAGCCTCATCACCGACATCCTTTAATTTGAGCTCAGCCGCCGTGGGGTCCGCACACACTCACTGCAGGGGGAGCTTCTAGTTTCCAAACCTCAGCTAGGGAGAAGGAGATCCGGTCGGATTTTTCACCTCGTTGGCAACATCTCACCCATCCCAGAGCTGGATTTTTAAATCTCAAAAACTACTCGAGGTTTTTCTTTTTCGATTTTCTTTTTTGTTCAGAACACCTAAAGGAAAAAAATGGGAGCCCAGTTGTCCAAAGGTGGAGTAGCTGTTGAGGGGAAAGCCGCCGCCGCCGCCGACCCTGCTGCTGCCAAAGCCAACGGCCAGGTGAG
This sequence comes from Heterobranchus longifilis, assembly GCA_028570985.1. Lineage (NCBI taxonomy): Eukaryota > Metazoa > Chordata > Actinopteri > Siluriformes > Clariidae > Heterobranchus > Heterobranchus longifilis. Next base: position 8,592 of record JAOVVB010164208.1, on the reverse strand, counting down.
TAAAGTAAGGCCGGACATGCCCGGGCATCAGCGGGGAGCCACATGGCATCCACCGCCCACTGTCAGCATGGGTGCCCCGGCGGGGCTCGCGGGCTTAAATGGGTGCCGAGCTGTTGCTCTTTCACACTCGTCACTGAGAGCAGACCTCTTGTTCGTTAACTACGTGCATGTAGAGCAAACGAGTTTGAATTAAATGACTAAAGCAGGTTGTCTAAATCCACGGGGACCTCCAGCAGAGCAGCCGTCGAGTGGCCATGCTCGTCCCCGCTCTGCGCGCTCCAGAGCTGCCTTTGTTAGTTAAATCCGTCCGCTGGTCCCGGAGGGGCAATTTACCCGCACATTTTATGCGAGAACGACACATTTTTCGGTCGAAATGTGTGTTTGGACCGTGTTCTCTCTCATGAGTTGGCAGTAGTCGGGGATTTAGTCGCTTTAACGTCGAACAAAAGAAGCACACGGTGCGACGGATGCAAATGCGCTCTGCTGGAGGCGCATTTAGCGGAAACAAAGCGCGGACAGGCGCCGGTTCGAGCCCCGCTCTCCCCCACATATTATTAATGCTTTTTATCTCGTATAGTTCGACTCGGCTAAACACAGAATGGAATAAAATGTGCTTTTATTGCAGAAAATTTAATCAGAAAATGCATTTTCTTAAACCCGCGGTCCTTTGCTGCATATCGCCCCCTCTCGCAAAAAAACCCTAAAAATAATATTTAAAAGATGCATTTTGCTCGTTCATACATGTTGATGAACTTGGCCGACTTATAGATCCCTCTCCCTAATTACGAGTGCATTCATTGAATATGAGTCCTATACTGACATTGGCTTTGTCTGTGTTGTGACTGATGCGCGCGGCTGTATTGTGGCCACACTGCGCTCGTGCAGAGGTAGCTGTTGAGCTGCAGCTCTTGGATGAGAGCAGAAAGCAGGTTTCATGGGGATTCCTTTGTTCCCCAACTTGCTGGCTTGTGTTGACGTTTTAGATGAAGCACTACTGCCCCCATGTGTCTGCTCAGAGTCATGCAAACAGCTGTTGCAAACCACTGTCAGGGCAAGCAGCTTTCCTCAAGTATAACATGGATTAACTGTTGCAGTAAATGGGCTAATGCTAATCTGTCATATGCCAGATCTCTTCAGATTTATTTGGGATGTTGGTACACATTTCATCTACGGTTTATCCGTCTGTATATTTGAGCGGTTTTCCAGAGGCGATGTGTTTATTTTGACCCTGTTTGATTGTTAATCCGCGACTAATGAGTCCTCTTTTTCCACAGGAGAACGGCCACGTGAAAACCAACGGCGACGTGTCGGCCAAGCCCGACGGGGAAGTGGCCGCCGCGGACGGGAACGGAACGGCCGAGCCGGCCAAGGAGGGCGAGAACGGCACCGGGGACGCCATCGAGCCGGCCCCTGCGGCCGAGGGCGAGGCGGCCAAAGCGGAGGGCGAGGCGGCCAAGGAGGGCAAGAAGAAGAAGAAGTTCTCCCTGAAGAACTCCTTCAAGTTCAAGGGCATCTCGCTGAAAAAGAGCAAGAAGGGCAGCGAGGAGGGCAAGGAGGAGGCCGCCTCCCCCACGGCCGAGGACAAGCCCGAGGAGAACGGCCACGCGGCCAAGGAAACCAAAGAGGAGACGCCGGCTGCAGAGGCCAAAGAAGGCGAGGCCGCAGCCCCTGCCGCTGATGCCGCCGCCGCTGCTGCTGCGCCCGAGGGAGAGGCCAAGGCAGCGGCGGCAGAGGAGGCCCCGCCCACAGAGGCCGCCCCCGCCGAGGAGGCCGCCGCGCCCGCCCCCGCCGAGGACACGACACCCGCGGCCTCTGAGGGCGAGGCCAAGGCAGAGTGACTGCGCCCCCCCCGCCACGGCACCTGAACTGATTTTCCAAGATTAAAGTATATAAATATATATATGAGAGACTCGTGCCACGTTCTTAAAGTTATAAACAAAACTAGAAAAGAAGACAAAGGATATATCACGTTTGCTGATTCAACCACCAGTTCACTGCCTTTTATTAGTTCTTCGACAGACGGAAACTCACCGGGCCCTCTCATGATGAAAGTGTCGGCGCGCGTCGCCCCCTCGTGGCCGACACAGGAACTGGCGTGCGGCGAAGGTAATGGATTGGATGTGGAGCGAATCAGGAATAACTGACTTATTTTCCCAATTCATGGAGAAGCATCCTTTTTTTAACAGCGTGGCAGCCCTATAACATTTTATTTTTTTTCTTTCTCATCTTTTTTTGGGATCTAAATATCGTCACCGTTGCGGAGCGGATGGGGGGGCAGACCACCACCCCCTTCACTCAAAATGACTGTTATATGGACACATAAACCTTTCAAAAAGATCATTTTTAGAATTCTACATTCCTATGTTTTACCCCCAAATTTCAAGTATTTTGTCATGTATAGAAAAGTGAAAATCCGAGGAGGGGGGGAGGTGGAAAAAGAGCAATGTCTTTGTTCGTGCATTTTGATTCTTTTTCTGGCTAAAACCCACATTCGAGCTTCTTGAGTATTGCAGTGTTCACATTTCAGAGTTTATGATGCAGGGGGTTTGGGGTTGTGTACAAAATGTGAGCTTTTTATCTGCAAACTGTCTCTGTAAATATGTTTTGGCCAATATTTTTTGGTTCTCTTTATTTTGCTATCGTTTGAAGATGTTAATGGTTTTATTGTAACTTTTAATAAGGGTAAATAAATGTTCGATCCCCTCCGTCTGTGTTTGGCCTTGTGATTCACACCTCAAGACACACTGATCAAGCAGGTGGGTTGTTGGGCTATTTTTAGTCCGTTATTACATCATGCATACACAAACAGTTATATAATAAAAACTGGATTATGGAATGCATACTGTCTTGGATGAAAAGTCATTCAAATAAAAACCATGATTCAGATTAAATGAGAGGTATAAACAAGCTTTACTTCATTAAATCAGATAGATTATGACAACGTACTCCAGTGATGCTGAATTACAGTGAGGGTGCATGAGTCACACTTCTAGTTCTACATATAATAAGGTGATTGCACCTGCATTGTGTCGCCAATATAGCTATTTTGGACAACAAATATTTGCATGTATATATTCTTTAACATTTATCCTTAAAATATACATTTTCATCATTTTTCACACAAGTCTTTTTGCACATGGAGCACACCACATTGCATTTCATTAGACATATTACTTGGAGCTGCAGCGACGGCAACAGAAAAATAATCGACAATTATTTTTAGACTTAGAGTAATTTTTCATGGAAACGTGGTGTTTTCAGTTTCTCAAATACGGAGATTTCGCACATTTTTCTATTTTATATCATATTAAACTAAATGTCTTTGGATTTTGAACAAAACAAGACATTGATTTAAAGACATCACTTTGGACTTTGGAAACTGGGCATCACTATTTTCAAGTTTTATTTATCATTTCCACATAAAGAGTATATGATCCAAGGTGCTAGCACAAAATATAGAAAAATATACAATACATAGACACACAGATATATACCAATAGACAAAATGCAACATAGACGCACAATATAAAAAATATAAAATATGAATAATGGTGTGCAACTGAATTATAAAACTATGAAACTGTTTAGTGCAGACAGATTGTGAATATATGAGAATAAATATTATAATAATATAGGTAATATAAATAGCGGCTAACCAATGACCTGAGTGATTATACATAGTATAAGTAGCCGGCACAGAGGTCGAATTTTATTAGCGTTAGTTGTAGCCCTGGTACAAATAAACCTTTGAATCCTAACAGTGGATTGTGTGGACACCATAGACTCCACTGTGTGTCATAATAGGATTTCTTACATAATTATTAATTAATTATGGCAACATATTTGGCATGTCATGAGATGCTAGACTAACATCCACTTAAATAATCAATTAATTATCAGATGCTTAAAATAGCTCGTTGTATTTGTTGGTCTCTGGCTCCCTCTGGTGGACAGCAGTATGTGCTGTATGTGAATCTGCACTCTTGCTTTTATAGTAAAAACATCAACATAATTCACACGTTGTTTGTGTTTGGTGCCAGGCTTTCAGCTAGTTTTTGTCATAGTATCTTCAGGCTTATACTGCGTTTCAATGAGGTGTGGAAGTACATTTGGGCACACAAAATCCACAAATTATCGATAGATAAGCCTCAATGGAGATGGAGAATTTGGTTTATTTAACTTGGAGAATGCTGCCATCTAGTGGTAACAGAACATAATTAAACTATTTGGAGTTCAAATTTTGATTGACAATGTTCTGTAATAAACATTCATTTGCATTCATTTGCACAACAGGCTATTTGCATGGAAAGTACAGGTGTAAACAATAAAACTAATGATGACTGAATCCCATTTAACAGCGTCAGTATCAGGGCCCTGGTATTGTGCATTGCTGGCTCACTGTAATTGTCAATGCTGAGTAACACCTGTGCTTTTGCTACTATGACAAATCAAAATGCCTGCTGTGAGGCATTTATGAAGTATAGGCTAATACAATGCCTGCATGTCTGTGAGTAGAATAGACCTTTCTGCAAAGAAAGACAGTCGAGATACTGAGCTTGATCAGCAGTTTTATTTTGCAAGCAATTAAATATAGCACTGTATGGGTCAATAAAACCAGGTCTTAAAAGAAACTATTGGACCACATTATGACATTCCAGTTATTGACACGTTATAGTCAGAACAGAAGAGTCTGCTCTGTGTTTGGGGATTCAAACAAAGTACACACGAGCTTCTCCTGTACATGAGACAACGGGTCCCTGGGCACAGACATGAAAAAGGCCCCACCATCTTTCACATAGGAGCAACACATCGACTGTGTGATGCGTTTGCCTCTGTTTTGTCGTTGTTGTTTTGAGTCTCTTTGTACATATCTGTGGTTTTGTGTCTCTTTGTGGTCATTTTGTGTCTCTTTATGGTCTTTTTGTGTCTCTTTGGAGTTGTTTTGTGTCACTTTGTGGTCTTTTGTGTCTCTTTGGAGTTCTTTTGTGTCTCTGGAGTTGTTTTGTGTCACTTTATGGTCTTTTTGTGTCTCTTTGGAGTTGTTTTGTGTCACTTTGTGGTCTGTTGTGTCTCTTTGGAGTTATTTTGTGTCTCTTTGCAGTTGTTTTGCATCTCTTTGTAGTTGTTTAATATTTCTTTGTGGTTTGTATCTCTTCATGGTTGTTATGCGTCTCTTGGAGTGACATTTTGCTGGTAAAGGTCAGAGGGGGGCCCTGACACTTTGGGCCCCGGGTCTTCCATGATGTAAAGAGTTAAACCTTAATGAATAACTTAACTTGTCATGTGGAACATTAGCACATCAAAATACCCAGCAGCATTTTGGTCCCTTTGATACAAGAAATATGAACACCTGAGGCAATCTTCTTTTCAGTTACACAATTAATAAAGCTATTAACAGCATTGAAGATACCAAGTGCTGTAATTTACAATACTTACACCAAGGTGTTACATGTAACATGGTCGTGTCTAGATGATAACCCTAGATTTGCGAAAACTCTTGCAAGACTAGCTGCCCGACGACGTATCCTAACATTAATTATTGGAGGTCAATGCATAACAGTAACCTTCTAACATTAACTATTGGAGGTCAATGCATAACAGTAACCATCTAACATTAATTAATGGAGGTCAATGCATAACAATAACTATCTAACATTAACTATTGGAGGTCAATGCATAACAGTAACCTTCTAACATTAATTAATGGAAGTCAATGCATAACAGTAACCATCTAACATTAACTATTGGAGGTCAATGCATAACAGTAACCTTCTAACATTAATTAATTAATGGAGGTCAATGCATAACAGTAACCATCTAACATTAACTATTGGAGGTCAATGCATAACAGTAACCATCTAACATTAATTAATGGAGGTCAATGCCTAACAATAACTATCTAACATTAACTATTGGAGGTCAATGCATAACAGTAACCTTCTAACATTAATTATTGGAGGTCAATGCATAACAGTAACCATCTAACCTTAATTAATGGAGGTCAATGCATAACAGTAACCATCTAACCTTAACTATTGGAGGTCAATGCCAAACCTCAACCATCTAACCTTAACTATTGGAGGTTAATGTATAACCATAACCATCTAGCAAGACTTTAGCAAATCTTGGGTTACCATCTAGACACGACCATGTAACATACATAGTGACATACTGACGTTGATTTGTGATCAACATGCAGTACAGACCTCCGCCAAGGCCATGCTCTATCTTGCAATATTAACATAAGAGAAAAATAACTTGTGTATCTGTCCTGCGATTCAGATCCACTCCACAACTGAAAGGCTTCTCCCTTTGTCCATGTCACACCCTTCCACCAAGTTTCATGAAAATCGGGCCAGTAGATTTTCCATAATCCTACAGACAAACAGACAAAACAAATACCGAAAACATAACCTCCTTGGCGGAGGTGACAATGCTCTCAATCAACAACATCAGATTTCAACAGCTGCTGGATGTTTGTCCTTGCAGAGTCAGACATCACTTAATCAGATGGTACAGAGATAGAAATGTGATATCCAAACATAGTAATACTACAGTAGTAGTCCTCTTCTTTAACAGTGTGACCAGCCAGTGTTGGGGATCCTTCCAACGGATAGTCATGAATGTTTCATGTTCAGCTGGGTCACATGATCACGATACGCAGGATCAGCCCTTTGTATCAGTCTTTTGGTTTGATATTAGGTAACTTTTGGTCCTGTTATGCAGTCACCCGTTAGTGATCCCTGAGTCCTAGAGCGTCGTACTTATCCCGCCGTCTCTGATCTTCTCCCTCCTGTTTAAACTCAGCTGGCTGTCTGACAGCGTGGGGTCAGTCTTACGATACTGGGACCTGGGCGGGGCCATGTTGGTGAGCTCGTGCTGCTCAGCAAACAGAAGCCTCTCGTTGTCTTGGCGGATCCTTAACAATTTGGCGATGCGCTTGCCGACGAGATAAACCATCTCGCAGATACACATGAAGATGCACAGCGCGCTGGATATAACCATGAACAGCATGAAGATCTTCTTCTCTGTTGGACGACTTATGAAGCAATCCACCGTGTTGGGACATGGTTCCAGGGAACACTTGGACAACCTCAAAGAAAAGAGGAGAGGAGAAGAGGAATTCAATAAATAATCTGTTTTTCTGTAATGCTAAAGAAGTCTAAAGTTATGGAGGATGAAAAATGACTTAAATATCAATAAATAAATAAATAAATAAATAAATGTATAAATAAATATTGGAATAAATAAATACAGACAAATACAAGGATAAATAAATAAATAAATATGGAAATAAATAAATACAGAAATAAATAAATAAAATAATAAATAAATACAGAAAGAAATCAATAAACACAGAAATAATAAATAAGAAGGAGGATAGGACCTCCCACCTCATTAGCATACAGACAGACATGGAAATAAATAAATACGGAAATAAATAAATACATACAAGAATAAATAAATACAGAAATAAATAAATTCATACATAAATAATAAAATAATAATAAATAAGAATGAGGTTAGGACCTCCTACCTCATTAGCATACAGACAGACACAGAAATAAATAAATATGGAAATAAATAAAATAATAAATAGATACAGAAATAAACAAATGTGTGAATAACTAGTAAAAATAATAATAAATAACAATGAGGTTAGGATCTCTTACCTCATTAGCATACAAACAGACACAGAAATACATAAATAAATAAAATAATACAGAAATAAATAAATGCATGTATTTATTTCAGCATTTATTTATTAATAATTTTTGTTCCTGTATTTATTTAGACATGTATTTATTTACTTATTGATGAAGTCATTTTTTGTCCTCCATATAAAAATACATTTGGAAAAAGTAAAGTAGGAGCGTTACCTGGGCAAGTCGTATCCGTGGTATATCCGATACAGAATGTAAAGAAACGACGTGTCGAACCCGGCTTTGAAGACCAGACTCAGCAGGTAGGTCCACCACAGGCCGCCTCTCTTCTTGCCAGGGTTGGCGTACAGGTGGGAGCCTTGGTGCAGCTCTACGTATTTCCTGTCCTTGCCTTCGCGGTATTTAACGTGAGCCATCACCATCAGAGACGGGCAGGTGACAAAGATCAGCTGCAGCGCCCACAGACGGATGTGGGAGATGGGGAAGATGTGGTCATAGCAGATGTTGGTGCAGCCAGGCTGGAAGCAAAGTTTAATCATGTTTAAAATATATATTGCAGTTGCTTTTTCCTATCATGACTGTATAATGACTCAGGTGGGTAAATGATAGTTTATGGTTGTTGCATTTGTTTCAGAGATCCAAACAAAACAAGGAGGCAATACTTTTATTTCATGCTACAGCTAATGCAACTGTCACGCAATGATGGATACAAAACAATGGCAGTAGTGCTGCCAGAATGAAATATCATCTGCAGGATGTGATGAAGGTTATAATGCCAAAAAATAAAAAAATAGAAACATTTAAACACGCAGCCCTTTTAAGGGGATCTGTGAAATAGACATACATCTTAATTAAAATAAATAAATAAAATAATTTTAAAAAAAATAAAAATAAATAAATATATATATATATATATATTATACATTTA
>JAOVVB010164197.1:0-11565 GCA_028570985.1 Heterobranchus longifilis | reverse complement strand
ACAGAAGTAGAAGTATACAGCATGTCAAATAGGCATCGATGTCCCTCTCTCCTACTTTCTTTGTGTGGTTATCTGATGCATGAAATAACATTACACAGACTAAAACTGAGAAAATGCAGCAGAGAGAGAATAGAAAATGCTAAACTGTCCACTGCCTTGACTATTGTGGTTTTGAGTGTTTTCTGGAACAGAATATCTCCCAAACCAAAAAGAAATTCTCAACACATGGTCCAAGTTAACCTGTGGTTTCCTCAGCAGGTGGAGCTGCTCGGTATGCAGATTATCTCTGCACTTTTTAATATGTTTCTGAACAAAGCATTAAGACATTATTAGACGCTGAACCACAGTGACTTCATATTGGAACCAGACCCATCCTAACAGTACAAAGAAATGCCTTACAGTAGGTGTACACTAACTGTGACCATTTTATCCACTCACTGCATCACTCCTGTCCTTGGTAAAAGAACAGCTCAGGATTTTGCAGAATGTTATTTTTTTTTAAAAAGAGCAAACATCCTCCATAAGCAAATACTGAGGAAATAGTGAAAATATTATAATATAATATCAACTGCTTGACATCTGGTTTAGGTTTTTGTTGTGTTTTAAAATGAAAGGGCCATGTGCCATGTGGTGCAGCATTTTGTAAAGCCCTTTGACTTTAATATTTGATACATAGAAACAGTCTCTGCTGGACTTTCTGTGAAAGACACTTTGCTGCAAACTTAATTTCAAAGCAAACGCCTGTTCAAGGCCATACTGTGAAAAACATCCTTACAGTGTATATATATATATATATATATATAACCAGAGTGGACTTGTCTCACAAATAACTTTCTGTTTGATTCACTTCAACGAGGAAAGACTATCACTTATTCATTAATGAACTGTCCTTTTTTAAGACCATTTTTGTCGCTTTTTATGGCTTGATTTGTTAGTACAGCTGAATATTGACAGGAAATAGGGGACAGAGAGAGAGAGAGAGAGAGGGAGAGAGAGGGAGAGGGAGAGAGAGAGAGAGGGAGCAGTAAAGGTCGTAGTCAAACACAGGCTGCTGGTAAGGACTGAGCCTCAGTATTTGGGGCGGACTTTACCAGGAGAGCTATATGGCGCCACATTAATGAGCTGTCTTTATCTAGCATCAAAAATTGTTTTTTTTTATGTGTGTAAAACTGTTGTCGTTGTTGAACCTTTGAGCTAATATTCAGTTTTCTGTTTGTGTCAGTAAATATCTTTAGGTTTTACACCTGTGTGCACTGCTGTAGGTCTACACTGTGAGTGAATAGCTGCCTTGTGCTGTTTGCTTTTTGCTTTACAGTAACACCAGCCTGATCCTCTGGGCCAGTCTGAGATTTCTCCCCTGTGCTCCCGATGGCCAGTCTGAGACCTGCGTCGGTACTTCAGTGCTGCTAAGTACAAATCACCTGCGCCTCCTCCCGACCACATCCCCATCACACCGTGATCCACATTAAAAATGTTGTCTTTAGCGTTACGACTATAGCCAACATTGATGAAATAATAATGAAGAATAATTACATTGATTAAGTTACCCATGCCTCTGGGAAAAGCTATTATATGTAAAAAGGCCATCTTCTCAATCATGTAAATTTAAAAGTGTTGCAAAATTCAACAGGTTCTGCTCCTTATTATGGGCATTAGTGTATATACAGTACATGTACTTTTCTTTTGATTTGGGTCCTGTGGCATGAAAATGATGTGACTGCAGTAAAACATGTCGTGCAAAATGGCTGATGTTTATAAATGTTTAAGGGTTATTTGTTGCTACTTTAGATCAATGATATTATGTAGCTAAAAAAAACAAAAAAACACCACAGTCGGATCACCACAAAGGTCAGATCAGGAAGAAAACAACAAATACATGTCTCCATGAATGAGCGTTTTAATTGGTCATTATTCCAAATGTTATTATTAGGCCACATGCATGGATACACACATTAACACATACATGACATGTGTGCAAGTTTTCATAATGCAGCTGGCAGATTTGACTCCCTAATTAGCATAAAGACGGAATCCATGGCAACAAAGATTATCAAGCAATTATTCATTTGATGTTAATTTGCTCTTTCTTTCTTTCTTTCTCTCTCTCTCTCTCTCTTTCTTTTTCTTTTTCTTTCTTTCTCTTTCTTTCTTTCTCTTCCTTTCTTTCTTTTTCTTTATTTCTTCCTTTCTTTTTCTTTCTTTCTCTTTCGTTCTTTTTCTTTCTTTCTTTCTTTCTTTCTTTCTTTCTTTCTTTCTTTCTTTCTTTCTTTCTTGCTATATTAAATTTTCCTTTGTTAAGCTTAAATGAGCAGATACGATTAAATTAGTATTTATTTATTTTTTAGTCACTATGTTTTGATTTCTTACAGTGTACAGATACAACAGGATGACACAGATATAATGAATGAGGAAAAATAAATAAATAAATGTATTTTTATGTCTTTCTTACTGTCACATTTCCTCACAGTTAGGTTTTCAATATGTCAAACTGTACATGGCTTAAACTCATGGATAAAATATTGAAGCTTAAAATAATTAATCCTCCTGCAAACAGGCAAGACACTGACGCTCTTCTTGTTAGTGATGCGGAGCTCACAAGGGAGCTTTTATGATAAATTAAATACACTCCATTATTGTGCAGCACAGACTTTTGAGAAGATGCAGGTTAAGTACGAGGTAAATATTCAGACAGGTAGGTGAAGTAGAGTTCAGATCTTCAGTTTTCAGAGTTCCCATCAGCTGTAACTAAAGGGGCTTTGATGCTGAATGGGAAGTGCATTTTAGCCTTGCTTCATTTCTGCAAATATGGAGTGATTTGGAGTCTGTTTTATTCAGCACAAACAGCCAATGCAGCAAAAGTACACAGTTTAGCCTGTAGCTAGCTGACAACGCATACACAACTGTGTGTGCCTATATGTGTGTGTGTGTGACAGTATAAAGTTGGACTCAAAACTTACTAGAAATTCCTGAAGTTTGTCTTATTTTTCTCCAGTTTCTCTCATATTTCATCTTGTTCTGTACAGTATGTTCATGAAGTGGAGTCCTACATTTTCAGGATATTATGCAAATGTTTCACTGAAGTTAAAGCAGATGCATTGTGTCCACTACTTTTCCATTGACCTGGAGCCGTATTACAGAAACTTCCTATCTTAAGTCTTAAATTAAGATAGGAAGAGTCTATTTTCTTAATTTGGTATTATTGAAGCAAATCCCACTAACTTCAGGAATCTTACCTTACTTCATCCTATCTTATCTCAGGTTAAGAAATCCTAAGTACTCAATCCAACATCAGTTATCAGCTTTAATGTCTGTTACTTAGCAACCAAAGCTACTTTTCTCATCTTGCCGAGCTAAATAACTTTGTAACAGTTGTTTTTCTCATTGAAACACACTGAAAGAACAAAGCGGATTTGTCACAGAGAGAGAGCCCCATGTCGCCGGGTCGGCCTCTCCAGAGCTGGTCGCAGTTGCTCAGCTAACTGCAGGATCATGGCCCACACTAGTCTGTATCTAGCCTACTAATGAGCGCTTTGTCATCAAACCTGCCATAAGCCCCTCAGTGTATCACTTCCACCTGTAGACATTTTGTTGGTTTGTAAAAGCAGTAAAACAGCAGCCATATGGAATAAACAAGTTAGATAACACTACCTGGTGGAAAAGTGAAAGTTAGGGGAGTTTATTTAAGACTTTTGGGAAGTTAGGATGTTTCCGATCTTACGTTAGGAGGAACGTTGACAGGAACGGTTCATTTGTAATGGCTTTTTTTCCTAAATCGGTCCTAACCCTAATTACCATGGTTACCAAACACCACCCAAGATGATTGTGATTTGTTTAAAGAAATATAAACAGGCCAGGGAGTTTTTTCCCCAATACCAGAGTAGGGATGCACCGATCCGATATTGATATTGAATATCGGGCCGATACTGACTCAAATAGCTGGATTAGGTATCTGTGACAATGGAGCCAATCTATTCAATTCACTTCTATGTTTATGTCTGATGACGTGTGCGTGTATTACATCACACGTCAGCAGCGCACCGGTGGCAGAACGCACAGCTGGGAGATAAACAAACATGTCTGTCGTGTGGAGATATTTCTTCTGAGACATGTAAATAACTACATCTGCTGTTTTGGGTGAAAATAACAGAAGTCTTGGTGAAATATTATGACAACAACATTGACTTATGTCATTGTGACTGAAAAATATGAATTTTAATTTGCAGTTTTGACTGCAGGAAGAGGAGATTGACAAAGTGAAATGTAAAGTAAAGTGATTTCAGTGTGTGTTGGTGCTGTTTTAAGAGTTTTAAGCATATTTTGTTGATTATCAGGATAATATTGGGAATCGCAATTATTTTGGCAGGATAATCATGACATGACATTTTCATATCGTGTCATGCCTAATCATATCTTCTCTTGCTTACTCCACAAACTGTCATAATTATTCTGACCTCTAGAGGTCGCCGCCTAACAAACGTAAATATGGATTGTATATGATGTTTGTACAAATGACCTACGGTATCGTTTTTTGGGGGGAGGACACTCTTTCTCTGACTCTCCTCCAGCTCCGGCAGGTGAGCCATGAGGAGGACTTCCAGGTGCAGACAACAGTCGTCATTAAGAGAATATTTCACTGATCACTGATTATTTATTTTTCGGGTGAATTAAAGCCCCAACACCTCCGTGAGGCTGGAGCAGCGTGTCGGCGCGGCTCAGAAATGCCCTCCTCCTCCTCCTCCTCCTCCTCCTCCACACCAACACCAACACCAACACCAACACCAGCGAAGTAGATGAAGCCTGCAGGACAAACACGTTGTCCGCTCCGATTAATTTATTGTTGCTCCAAAGAGACATTAACAGCCGACCACAGACGAGCGAGGAGAGTGTTGCAGTCGACAGCCTGAAGGGCCCGACTTAACTTCTTGTACACCCACATGGTTGTCTCACACAGGAATTTGTTCACTGTAAACCTTTCCTGTACGTTTACACTTAAAACAGCACAGCATCTTTTCACTTGTTAACTGGAATAACAACATTCCTTCCTCAACTTCCTGTTTTACTTTTGGGCTTCATTAGAGAACAATATTCTTCTTTCATAGTGAGAAAGGGGAAGTACTGACTTACAATGAGCAAGAACAGAATGTTTTTTAATCAGGGCTGGGAGATATGATGATATATTTATCGTCAAAATGATCAAAAAATGTCTGTCGTAAATATTTTTCTATATCGTTTCTATCGCGATGTCGAAAAACCAGCAGCCAAACTGTGTTACGGCATTATTTACATCACATATAGACTCTTTATTTATTGAATTACCAGAAAACATGCTGTATTAGACATGGGACAATATGAAAATTTAATGTCACAATTATCGTGGTCAAAATTATTGCGATTCACGATATTATCCCGATAATCAACGAAATATGCTTAAAACGGCTCTAAAACACACTGGAATCATCTTACATCTTAGTTTTTTCTCTTAACATTAAGACTTTTTAAAAATAAAATCATGGGTTTTTTTTTTCTCAAAACATTACAACTTTTGTCTCAAAACATTAAGACTTTTTTCCCTCTTAATATTCAACTTTTTTCTCGAAACAAATATTTTTATTGCATCACAGAGACTATAATAAACTGCAGTCAATTATCTCGATAATGGAAATTCACCACGATCAACTTATTAACTTAGTGTTTTTTTATCACGATCCACAATAAAATCCATTATTGTCCTGTCCTTACTTTCAAAGTGTACTATACTGAGATATACTAAGAAATATACTAAAATACTATATACATGTGTTCAACTCCCTTTCCTTAAATAAAAATATTTTACAACAGTTTTAATACATTCAGAGTATTTTGGCCCTTTGTTTCAAAAGAGTATATCTAGAAGTGTTGAGAGGATTTTGTATATTATGACTGACGCTGGCGTCTCAAACACTCAAACACCAAACACCTGCTGATCGTTGGTAATCAGCGACTTCCCAGCACACCTGCAGAGGATTGATTCATCAACAGGACGATTTCTCTCTCTGATAACCACAGAAATACAATAAAAAACTGACTGCTGTCATTTCATCTTTCCTTTTTACTTTAAAGTGTCTTATCATGAAAAGCTCTCTGTAAATAAAATGTATTATTGTACTGAGCTGACAGTAACACAATGAGGGGATTTCATACAAAAAAAGACTAATATTAGCTTTTGCTGAGCTTTAAAATGTATTTTGCAGTTTTCAGTGAATTGCTTAAATAAGGGAACAAAATGTAGGCTACATGTGACTATTGTTTTAAAAACAGACTTAGAAAATGTTATGCTTGTCCTGCTCCAAAACACGTTTGTCAGGATTTTATTTTGAAGGATATTTTTGGATTTTTATTGTGGAGGAAATGATGGTGTTGTCTCGTTCTGTGTGCAGCGGAGATGCACGAGTGATCAGACAGATTCAAACTTTTAACTTTGAAATAAAAACCTGAGAGGACCGGCGGGGCTGCAGGCTGCAGGCTGTGTGAGCCAGACCTGTACCCGGAGAGTCGAGGCCGCCGGGCTCAGGTCTGGTGCGGCCCCACAAATACTTTAAAAGTTTGTTGTCTTAATGGCACTCGCCCGATGCCATATGTGGATAATCCGGCCCAGCTCTCAGTGGTTTCTGTGACATTAGAAGTAGCCTACTGCTGTTTAAAAGCTGGTTATGGTTGCTTAGCAACATTTGGCGCAATCTGCCTCAGTTTTCAGACGCGACGTGTGAATGTGCAGCAGTTTCTCACCTGGTGTGCCGTGTACGGGTACGAAGCGTCGGAGTCGATGCCGTGGTTGTCGATGACGTACTGGAAGGCTCTGTGCATGAAGCCACCGTTGCAGCCGCGGTTGCCGTATTTGCCCGAACAGTCCACCAGGTTTTGGGGGCTGAGGTCCACCAGCCTCCCTGTCGTCTTGGCTAACTGGCCCTCCAAGGCCCCCGCGGCACTGAAGGCCCAGCAGGAGCCACAAGAACCCTGGATTTAACGGAGCAGCGTTACTGTAATGTCATATACACAGTTGTTTATTAGCTTCAAAGTTAGATGAAACACTCGACATTTCCATGTTTGGCAGCAGAACACGAGTTTATAAAGACGGAGACAGCCGAGGGTCCAGCACGGGGTCAGAGGTTAAAGAACTCTACTGGCTGTTCGGGAAATAATAATTGTCTATTATATCTAACATGTTGCTCAGAACAGAAGGAATTCCAAAATCAATACTTGTTGTGAGTCTCTGGTTGAATGTAATAAGTTGAAAATCTAAGAATCTGCCAGCATGTTTGTTTTTTTTCTCCACTTCTTCACATTGTAAATCTTTTTTTTTAAATGCTACACTTTTCTTATTATTGACTTTCCACAACAAGATCTTAAGTTTGCAAAAAAAAAAAAAAAAAGTAATCAATACATGATGATTTAGTAAAGAAGTAATGTCTTTTGTCGATCATCGTGTCTGCAGCTTCAAAAAATAAAACTTTGTGGAAAAAATATGAATATAGCAAACGGGCCTTGTCATATAAATGTTTTTTTTTATAGTTATATATTGTATTATATATAATATAAATATATATTATACATTGTTTCTTAAAGTTGGACTATAAAAAAATACAGTTCAAATTTCATATTTCAGAACTGACAAAACGTCAAAAAATAGGGCGACAAAAACAACAAAATATAAAAGTATGAGAAGTGAAAGGGTGCATCAAAACCTGTGCAATATATGAATCTGCATTGTGATGTCATTGGAAAACACGACATTTTTCACGTGTTTCGGGAATCGATGAGCAGAAATTATTCTGATTCTGCTCATCGATTCACATTTTTGATTCCAGTACATACAGTACATAAAAAATATAATTCCAGCCATGCTAGGGCTGCGTAATATGACATATATCATCAAAACAATGTCTATCATAAATACTTTTCTATATTGTTTCTATCACGATGTCGAAAAACCAGCAGCACAACTGCATTACGACAATATTTCCATCATTAAGACGTCGTTTTACGTTGTGATTCTTGCACATGGGAGCGAAGCATAGAGGCTTATTTTATATTATATACTGTTTATTTATTGAATTACCAGAAAACATGCTCTGTTGTGATATATATTGTTATCGAGAAATATTTTGGCCCAGCACTAAGCCATGCAAGGTGCAATAAACAATAATTATGAGGTATACAATTATATGAATTACATTTTTCAAATCATATATTGCATTAAAAAAGTGTGTTATAAAAAGTGATGTAATCTTTAATCCTTTGATCTCTGCAGTAGAAACGGTCCACCAGAGCCTCCATCTGTATTTTTGCTTTTTGTGATGATATTTCCTGCAGTATCTTCAAATGTTTCATATCCCTAAAATCTGCACAACCTGAGCTAAAAGTTTACATCAGTCAATAAACCATAATTATTGATAAAAGTATTGAAATTGTGTCATAAGTAAAACAAAATTTTCATGAAATTTTACTAAATAAACACACAAAACATATTGATCCAATAAGAAAATATTTCTTAACACCCCAGAAGTTATTTGAACTATGTACATTGTTTTTGTTTTCATATGTGCTGAGGTGTTTTTGGACATATTGTGATGATGTAATCAACAGCGTTCAACGTGCTCGATGGACAGAAGCCTTTTATCTTTCTGCAGCAAAAAGAATGAAATCTGCAGATATTATGATTCTTATTTTAGATCCATTTAAACAGGATCATGTAAACAACAATCTCCAGCGCCCATTATGGGGCAATACACCGCCACCACCACGGGTCGTCAGCCCGTGTTGGACCGCAGGTCACGTGATCACGTGAGAGACAGAAGCCTTTCAGCTTCCTGCAGCAAAAAGAATGAATGCTGTAGATATTATGGTTCTTACTTTAGGTCGATTTAAACAAGATAATGCAAACCACAGCGCGTTAAAGGAGAGATATTTAAAAAGATAAAACTAAAAAAAAACAAGTGATCGGATGGTTACTGCGCATCTACAGTAATCTACATCTTCAGCGCTAAAAGCAAAATGGATGTGGAAAAAAAAAAAAAGTGCAAAACTGGCGGTTGTGGCTTCCTGTGCGAATGAGAAACGCTTCGAGTGAGGAGCAGGAGGAATGAGTGGGATGATCACTGAGCTGATTGCGTCACTGTGAGACAAACAGCGTCTCTGCTCTGACCGACAGCACTGATTAGTCCTGCAGACTGTGTGCTTATGACTCACTGATGGAAACAGAGTGTGTGTTTTACCTGCATCTTGACGCGGGTCACGCAGCCCTTCTCTCTCCAGTCCACGGTGTCGGGGACATCGGCGCCGTTTGTCCCCACAAACGCAGACGTTTGCCTCTGGACGTCAGTGGGAGGACTGAGTGTGGCGTAAGACTGCAGGATCTCCTCTGGTGTCTAACAGGAAGTAGATAACAACGGATGAAATTCACTTTCACAGGGCGCACATTCATTTAGCAGGGGTGTTAGTGAATATCCTCACAAATGGACTGCAGATTACTACAGTGTCCTGTCTGTGATGCAATAACAATATTTGGTTGTAATGTTTTGAGTAAAAAGTCGTAATCTTTCTGGAAAAAAGTTGTAATGTTTTGAGAAAAAAGTCGTAATGTTTTGAGAAAAAAAAAGTTGTAATGTTTTGAGAAAAAAGTCGTAATGTTTGGAGAAAAAAGTCATAATGCTTCAAGAAAAAAGTCATGTTTTGAGAAAACGTAACATTTTGAGAAAGAAATCGTAATATTTTGAGAAAAAAGTCGTAATGTTTCAGGACGCACATTATATCCGTGTTTGGTTTAAACATCACACAACAAACAGGACGTCAGAAAGAGAGACTTTACCTCCGTGACTCCAAAGGGAATATTTCCAACGTACAGCCGTCTGGCTTGTCTGGTCATCTGACTGCCGACGATGGGCACTTGTGTCGGAGCTGCTGCCACTCCGGTGGTGGTGGACGTCGCCAGCAGAGCTATCGTTGGTATCTGCCCGGCCGCTGACGCAGAGAGAGAGAGAGGAACATCAAGAGCTTCAGATGCAAAACCTTCTGCTCCGTTATTCTGTCAGGGAATGACTCATTTCTCGATGATTCATTTGATGCAGCCACTGATTCCAATCAAAGCTTCACAGGCTTCTTCATTTTAAGATAACTTTTAAAAAAAATACATACATGTGGCCTATATCTCTGCATTTCATTCATTTCTGTGAAGAACACTAAATTAAATTGTTATTTTTAAAGTTTGGATTATTATTATATATTATAAATATTATTATTATAAACCTCACAGGATAAGTGTAATATTGCATGATTGTTAAAAAAAACAAAACAGAGAATTGTATTAAAAAGTTCCCAAAAATAACAGGAAAACTTATATTCACAGGAAATAATCTGCTCAAAATTCATCCAAATGTCTCATTTTACACAAACTTCCTGCAATTATTGCGTTCATTACGTGGGTTAATTGTACAGTTTATCAGTTGTTCTGTACTGTTATTGTTATGCAATCAATATAATATGAAAATATGTCACTAAAGCCAGAGATATACTTGCTGTTTAACCACCGCTGTGAAGCATCCATGTTTAAATTCCTTAAAAGTCTTGACACTACATATATTATATGAGTCAAACATGCATGTAAACTGCAACTTGACTGGCTGGCGGAGGCATGCACCCGCGAGGTGGTAATTCTAGTTTATGGTGTGCATCAGAGTCTGTTTGGCTCAGTGGGACCGGCCACCAGAAGGATAAAGAAAATCTCCTGGGTCCTCTACTGTCAAAGAAGGGACTGTTTTTTGCCACCCTGCACTTCCACTGATTACTCTAGTGTTTGCATTTTCTGTCTCTCTGTCCTCAAAGGCAGGTATAGTTTAGGACACAACAACAGCTAACAGAAGAGAGCAGCAGAAGATGCTGGCTAAGGCCTGCACACATCCTTTCATCCTTTGCTTCAGCACAGCCTGCTCCGTCAGCTTGTTCTCTGCGCGCTGAGAGAACAGTCGCCCTGCTGACTTGTTCCTCTGGGTCTGCTGAGGCGGCGATGAACAGAACCAGGGTGGCAGTTGCTCCAGCAGACGGTGGCCAGGCTGGACGTGTTTGAATGGGCAGCGTCAAAATGGTCCCCACAGTATAGCCGCAGGGACCTGGCTTATCTCGGTGCTTGGTCAGGACCCCCTGGTGTCACTTTTTAACGCACTGTGTAGCAGAGCATGTGAGCAGGGAGGATTTTGGATGGAGCACAGAGTGGATGTTTCAAAAAAGTTTGACCGTCACCTAAACTCCAGCTGCCTTTGTGCCTCCAATGCAGCAAGTGCCCGCTTGACTGCCCCTTTGGTAGAGAAAACATAATAAAATGCCTTCTAGTGTGTCCTTCCAGTAGAGAAAACATCATAAAATGCCTTCTAGTGTGCCCTTCCAGTAGAGAAAACATCATAAAATGCCATCTCTGGTTTCCTTCCAGTAGAGAAAACATGATAAAATGCCTTCTAGTGTGTCCTTCCAGTAGAGAAAACATGATAAAATGCCTTCTAGGGTGTCCTTCCAGTAGAGAAAACATGATAAAATGCC
>JAOVVB010164186.1:0-11565 GCA_028570985.1 Heterobranchus longifilis | reverse complement strand
AACAGGTGACGCATACAGGATGTGATGCATATTTTGATCGACAAAATATTAAAACACGTTTTATTTCAATGTTACAAAATCACTTAAATCTCCAGAATCATAACTATTACATTGAAAAAATTAACAAAATAGAATAAAATGTATTTAAATTAAATAGCCATTATTTATTCACATTATTTTCTCAAAGCCACAGGCAGCCACGCATGCGGCCTACTCCTGATCTAGGTCCATAACCATAACGCCAAAAACACACAGCGACGAAATAAAACTCGCTGGAATAATTAAATTTTTATGCGGCCGGGAGGAGTGTTTGTGTGTTTCAGGCAGGAAGAAATTCTTTGTAACATCGGTCAACATGTCACAGGACTCTGTTTGCTGATTGGCTGTGGGTATAATTCTCTGGCCGCAATTCATCGCTTAAAGTTAAACCCAATTTTTAGTTTTTAGCTCGGAGCGGCTGCTGCAGCTTTTCATAGACCGTTTTCAGGCCGCACTTGGGCGTAATGGTAATAGCTATATGGCATATTGTTTACAAATAGCATAGTTGCTATATGGTTGTTTGCGAGTAAAGTGGTTGCACGTATTTATTCTTTGCAGTACTGTTTCAGTGTTTGACTGTCACACACTCGGCAGCTGAAGCTGAAGCTGTGATGGGACGTGTCGACTCGATAACCCCGGAGACATTCCCACACTCGCACTCACAAATCTCATGACATTTAGATTAGGTGGCTGGTGAAGGGTGCTGCTGCCTGATGGTCCAATAGATTTACAGGATGATGGCAGCGCCTGGTATTTTCTATGCTACATTTAAGGGTGAGTTATTACAGATATGTATATATATATATATATTTTATCAATTGGTTTCCAGTGGTTCTTTCTGCGTTCCAATGCGGCATTATGTCCTGCTGCACGACCATGTTTTAACAAGAAATCTGTCAAAGAGATGCAAGATGCTCTATAAATGGTAATTGATTTTGACTTTAAACATTCATGATCCTATAAAAGCGAAATGTTATGGCATCGCAAAAAAACAAGCTCAAAATGTGAAAGAAAAGCTGCTCTTTCCTTAAATTACAAATCACATGACACATCACTTTAGCCAAATTGTGCATTAGGATATTAAACTATGTCAGTGATACTGAGATTAAAGTTTACAGGAACCTAATTTTACTGTATGGTTATTTTTTTAAATATCATATGACCTGACTCAAATCCTCTAAATTTGCATAATATTCCAATAGAGAACTGCCGTTTTACTTTGATATTTGTATATTATGAGATTAGTATAATTCTCATTTCTACAGCAAAATACTTTATCAAAATTACACCAGATTTGAAATATCATATATCCATCATGTAAGGTAAGCTGGGAACAGAATGCATTTCTGTTATCTGTAATTACCGAGGGAGTGCCTCAGCACTTCATCAGCTTTATTCTGACCCCTGAACTTGTGATGTTCTGCAAACTGTCTCAGAAGTCTTAAGGCTTCAAATATCCAGAGCTGGCAGATTTAGGAGGAGTCCGTGAGTTTTAAGCCCTGGCTGTGTCGGTGTGTGCTTTTAATCCCGGAGCTCCTCCCAGAGAAGTGCACCGTTTGTCCCTCGTTAGGAGCGTTTTTAAATCAAGCTTTATGAAAGTTGATCCAGGTATAGAGAGAAATTAGACAACTCTTTAAGCTTCTCATTTGTGGGCATTTATTTAACAATTGAAGCCAAAGTATGAAGTAAATATTGTTCCGTGTGCATTTGTCGTGTGGAGAAATGCTGCAGCTTTTTGTTAAACATTGTTAAGAGGAATACAGGCGAATAGGAGTAAACAACATGTAATGTATAGATATCACCATGAAACTTCCCCAGTTGATTACTTACATTAAGACAATTCATTTTTGTATTACAAGTTTTCTGAAATGTTATGTTTAAATATGCAAATGATATGCTTTATCTTATTAAATATGTGCTAATTTGATATATTTCCAGAACAGAAATCTGAACATTGGATGAAGCCAGGTTAAAAATTCTTATTTAATTTTGTTGACATATTAGAGTCAAAGGTTTTTACAGAAGGGATTTTGTATATCTCTTTTTACCACTGCATAAATCAGAAAATACTGTCAACAGCATTAAAAAAATAATCAATTTTCGCCATGTTTTTAGGAATAAATGTTCTATAAATCAGGCTATGAATGATATATGAACAACCCCCTGTCAGAATACAGATAGGAATGAAATGCTCAGACTGTGAGAAAAACTCATTTTGAGAAAACGGCCTTTAAAGATATTTATTGTAAAATTCTATAAAAAAAAAACACAAAAAAGAACTAATAGATATCCAGGGTTTTTCCTGGCTCAGAATGGGCCAACAAAAATGTTCAACAGTTGTTTGATAAATTGCTATTAAACACATTTGGAGAGGATCTGAATTGCTATTTTTATTCTCAATTCTTATCATTTTGATGCTGGTGATTTGGCAAAAAATTCCTCTCGTCTATGCAGGAAAAACCCTTATATCACCATGAAACTTCCCCAGTTGATTAAGACAACTATTTTTTTTTCAGATTTTCTTCCTAAGTTTTGTGATATTTTATTTTTAAATATGAAATGAGGCATTATCTAATGTTGATGAAATCTACAGATGCAAATAGACAAAGTGTAGTAAAATAAACCTTAATACACCTTAATACACCAGTAAAATACACCTTAATGTGTATTTTGGATTTCTTTCCACTAGTGAAAGAAGACGTTATGAAGCAAAACAGCTCAAAATCTCAGAATGGACCAGTGCATGAAACAGTAGTTAGACTTGGTGTAAAAGGCTGGTCCACTGTGTAATCCCGCTGCAACTCCCACTCCTCCTATATGAGCAGTTTCTGCTGCACAGTGCAAAACAAGCAACACTATCTCTCATAACTCCACACCAACTTCATTTGAAATATTAGGTACTTGCTCAGATCAATAAAAACGAATTGTCAACGGTGCAAGACAAATAAGGAGCAGAAACCTCCGACCCTGTGCATGTTCCTGCACTGGGTGAGCAATAGAGAGGCTGCTCTCTGGATATTTAGGTCGATTTAAAACCCTGTTTTGGCTCCGCCTTCTGTCTCAGGACAAAGCTGCATCACAGAAACCCATCCACGCTCACGTGTTGTTCATTTCACAGCGTTCAGCTCGGCTTCGATATCACATCACTGCAATCCTGGCTCCTCTCCACCGGCTTCCTGTTCATTTTAGAATTGATTTTTAAGATTTTACTGATCACTTTTAAAGCACGTCTGGGTCTGGCTCCAATATAACGGAAATGCTGACCCCACATGAGCCAGTTCGCAGACTTAGATCCTCGGGTGGGGCCCTTTTGGCCACTCCTTCACCCTCAGGGCCCCTCAACTTTGGAACGACCTGCCTGAAGACTTAAAGCTCGCAAAGTCACTTAACTCTTTTAAATCACTTCTTAAAACCCATTTTTACAGACTTGCTTTTACGTGATGTCATCTCTCTTTCATATATATTTTTTATTTTATGTTATTGATTTTTACCTCTAGTTATTTATTTTATTTATTTAATTGCTTCTACTGCCTTTATCCTGTTTAAATTGCATATTTTTATTTATCATGTTTTTTTTTTTTTTTTAATTTAGTTTCTTCTGTCTTCTTGTTTTTATTTGCCCATATATTGTCTTGCTTTGTTTTGCCTTACTGTTGAGCTCTCTGTTGTTATATTGACTTTTGTATACCCTGCTTCTGCTCTAAATGAAGCTATTATTATAATATAAATATCCTAGAATAGCTATTTATTCTCAGTGTTGTAGTAGTTATCCACAATCAATGATATTCAGGGAACTTTGCTGCAGTTTGTTAGTACCGGCTAAATCATTAAACGCACATCGCTGGTTGGAGAACAAAGTTTGTGAGGACACAGAGTGTGGAACTGTTTCTAATGACAAAAGTTAATTTCACAGCGCAGCTGTTTTTGGACTCCTAGGTGGTTAGACAATATGTCATAAGATCATAAGTAGGCAATTGCTTGGGGCCTTGAGAATTTGTTTTTCCTTTTTTTTTAAATTTATAAAGCATTTTTGCTTTCCTGTCACTCCAAACGAATGATAATCTGCACTAAAAATAAATCTGTCTACATGTAAATGTGGGCCTATCCAATTAAATATATATTTGAAAATATTTATTATTACATTTCACATTTAATGGACTGTTCCCCCTTGACCTACTTGTCCTTTTGTATTCTGCATTTACGGCAATTAATTGACGCAGCAATTTGAGTTTGACTTTGTCACTTTGGACTCTTTGTTCACTCTGCAGCGGCCGGCATCATGCTCATTTTTCTTCCCTCACTCAAAATTCAGATGTGATGTTTTCTGATTTATGCATATAGAAAAAAAAAGTTAAATGGAGTCTCATTATTTAAATTCTGATCTGGAGTGTACGAATGGGCTACAAAACTGGATTTGACTGACTGTACATGTGACTTGAATGCTAAGTTTGTCTGTGTTGCCATGAAAATAACAAAATCTGACTTTTCTACTAAGACTGACAAATGATTCATACATTGCAATATGGGGGAAATTGGATAATATATTGGTTTGAATAATGGAAATGGCAGCTGGGTCAATTCTCCCACAATTATTCATTTTTTAAACTTCATTCTCTTTTCTTCTCCTACTTTTGTTGTATGCTTTAACATTCATCGATCATCATACATAAATTATGCAGAGCTGCATAAAGCCCCTACATGTCAATGGTTGTGTGTAATTGTGAAGATATGATGGTACCTGGCAATAGTCTTATTTCTTTTGCTGTTATTGACAGACAGTATATAAAGTATATACACATGGACACGGTATGCCCATTTTGTGTCCAAGTTTCCCTGTCGATATGTGTTCACCCCGACCTAAACCTGAACCACACCTTATCCCTAACCACGGAGGAGGACATGCTTACTGAGGTCACTTTTGGGGACATTAAATAGACTTACATTAATTTCCTAGAGACTAGTCTGGCTTGTTATGTAAGCAGTGTCGGTATAAAGCCTTATACTTCCACCAGGAGGAAACCTCGGCCAGAGGAAGTTCCTCCTCCCCTTCATGTGTATCCGGGGCCCAAGATGATTGTGATTGGTTTAAAGAAATACAAACAAGCCAGGAAGTGAAAGCTATTGAATCCAGACCTCCCAATCCCCCAGCATGGACACAGTGCTGTGGAGATTGATCTGGCTACGCAAGACTACCTAGAGACTAACCCTAACCACTACTTGCCTAGTTTCACGTAGCCAGACCTTAGTCCTGTGAGGAAGGTCTGGATCCAGTGCACTTTCACTCCTGGATAGGGAAAAAAGCTCCCTGGCCTTTTCTTATTTCTTTAAACCAATCACAATCATCCTGGGCGGCGCCACGCCCCGGACACAGCGACCGTGCTTCTGCAAAACAGCATCGGGCGAGAACCCGTTTCGGTGGAACACCAGCACGAAAATGTTGTAAACATATTCTTTGCACGCACACACGCACGCACACACACTCTCTTTGATGGGTGTCTTACCAGGTTTTGCTGACACAGCCAGTAGAATTGCTGGAATTTCTGAGACATGAGCAGCTGAGCGCTTCCCACTGCACTTCGGATTTTACCTAGGACTGAAACACACACACACACACACACAGATCAGTACAGTGCCATACATCCAGTACAGTCCATTAAAAGGACCTACATGTATGCAGCTCTCAGCGCAGCACTCACTCTCCTCCGACAGGTCATTCTCTTCAGCTTCGGCCTCCATCTCTTTGCACCAGCCCTCGATCCTCTTGGTCTCTGTGTGGAGAAGTTGCATGAACCAGCTCCCGTCCCTCCTCAGGGAGGGGGACGCCCTGCCGGACTCGCCCGACGAGGCCGCGTTCTCCCGCGGGGAGGGGGGTTCCAGCTGCCACGTGGTCTCGCTGGTGGTCTCCCTGGGGCTGGGGGGCTCGGCCGGGGTACGGTAATCCTCGCGGTAGCTGAAGAGCCCCTGGGTACGTACCGTTCGCACCGCCCCGTACTGGGTGGGCGTGCTGGGCTCCGAGTGACGCTGGAAGCCCCCGCCGAACTGCAGACCCTTGTCCTCCATGGTGGGGAAGCCCTCCAGCTCCATGTCGGCCTGCACCGCCGCAGTCACGCTGTTGGAGCGTTTGAATCTGCCCTGTCTGAGGTAGAAGGACACAGATGAATGAACACACATTTATACACACAGGACACAAATAATGGCAGAGAGCAAACATCACAGACTGAGGTCTTCTAATGAGCTGAAAATCCCAGAACCATTATCTCACCCTTTCTTGTTGTCCTCCACCTGGATCCCAACAGAGTGGTACTCCCGCAAACCTTTGCTTTCAGATTCAGAGTCCGTGGCTGCTTCCACCTAATGTGAAGAAATGATACAAACCAACAGTGCTTCTCATTATGTGAGCTTCCATTCCCCAGTGCTTCTGGGTTTATTGGTTTGGGACTGGACGGAGCACCTGAACTGTACACGGCCTGTCAGAAAGTAAACACTGTATGATTTATGGAGGCAGCCAAGGCAACAAGACTGGAGAGATTTCCTGCAGAGGTGCTTAGGTTTTTTTTTTTTTTTACGGAAGTTAATCTACAAAATGAGGAAAAGGGGGATGTGCTGTATGTTGTATTGCACACTATATAATGTCTAAAAAAAAAGTTCATTTTAGTTTAAATGTCCATGCTTGGCCGGTGGGTTTTTCAATAGCTGATGCCAATATTGTTTTTTTTTTCCATCTGATAAAATACAACAATTTAAAACATTAAATAAAACATTTATTTAAATATTTGTTCAGCAGATAGCAGCATCTCTTTGTTTTTGAAATGTATTATGTGCAAAAAATGGCTGGATAGCTTGCTAATCTTTTTGTTAAATATACGGTCAAATTATGATTTAGGTTTGTTAACCGTAGGCAATGTAACTGACACTGAATCTTGCTAGCATGACGTTAGCTCATAGCTTAGCTTGTTTAATCGGCCTTGTGATTTGAGATGCCGATGCCGATTATCTAAAAATGTCATTAATCGGTTGACAGATTAATCGGTGGACCCCTAATATGCATAATATTTAGGCTTATTAAACTGTTGCCGTGCTACAGTGCTGTGTTGAAAAATGACCTGAGCACCACATATGTGTATTTTCTGGTGAAACGTGGATGCTTCACGCGGCCGATCTTCAATCCGGCAGCACAGAAGATCCAAACAATCAAGATTAGTGTCACCAAAAAGCATTTTTGCAGAACATTATGACATCACAGTGAAGTTGACCTTTGACCTTTTGGATATAAAATGCCAACCCTTCATCATTTTAGCCTATTAGACATTTGTATGGAATTTAGTCAGCATAATTGTCACAGGAATTCTTGAGTTATGGGCCAAAAATGCATTTTGTGAGGTCACAGTGACCTTGACTTTTGACCACCAAAGTCTGGTCACTTCATCCTTGAGTCCAATTAGACGTTTGTGCCAAATTTGAAGAAAGTCCCTCAAGGCGTTCCTTATATTGCATTCACAAGAATGGGACAGACGGACGGACGACCCCGAAAACATGATGCCTCCGGCCACAGCTATCGCCAGGGAGTATTTTGTTGTGCTATAAATTTTAATCATGAAACTATTTTCCTCCAGGACTCTGCTCGGTTAAAGCTGCACCAATCAATATGTTTATATGAACAATGGGTCAAATGACTGTGGGTAATGGGAAGGGACAATAAGGGACAATAATAATGAACCCACATAGAACCTGACTCTGCAGCTGCTCTTATGGCACTTTTGTTTTTAGCATCTTTCAGCTCATTCTTTTGGTTTTACAGCCCACAAATGAACTGTTTTGGTTTGCTCACATCACTCTGATCAGCATTTTAGTGATAAATCTCTGATGCACCCTCTGTATTCTACCTGCCCAGCACTAAACATGAGACAGACAAAGTCAGCAGCTGGTGCACATTAAAAAGCCAGATATTTTCACAGAAGTTGGTGTAGACCAAACAAAAGCTAAAATGTGAGAGAATATTGGTCTTTGGATGAATGCTAATGTTGCTCCATGTCTGCTGGATGTCTACGTCGGCACTTTAATCATTCAAAACTAACAAATAACTGTCAAAACCTCCAAGAAAAATGCTCACTATAAAGTTAGGTAGTGGATTGGTCTTTGTCAAGTATCCCCAGCTGTGTGACCACACAGTGACAGATAGGGCAACATTATGGGATATTATGGGATGGGAAGGAAGAGTGACTGATGATGATCCTGCCGGGCCCCTGCATGGCTGCGATCCTGATCCCGGTAGCCCAGGCTCAGAGCCTCTTTATCGCTGCCCTGCACCGCTCCCCGGAGCCCCATGTTTTACTGTCTTTATGGAAACCCTGTCAGCGCTCACCATTTTTGCTATGCCTTTCTATCTGTCACTTTTTTCCTTGTTTCTCCAATGGCTCATCTCTTTCCTGTTTAATTTATTTGCTTTCACTTCTCTCTTTGACTAGCATTTACAATTTCCTGTTGGCTTACTGTCACTATCCTTTCCTTCCTTTAGCTGTCTTAAGCCTTTCTTTGTCTTTTTTTTTGTCATTTCAGTATTTCTTCTTTAGTGTCCACTGAGCTTTTTTTTGTCACTGTAACTGTACCAGAAATGGTGTGCAAATCAAAAATGTGATGATACAGAGTGAGAAAGAGGTATGGTTGCTGTCCAATACTTTGGTTTATGACCAAATTCCTGCAAAATGAATGACAATCCCATCAGCCTCAGATGTACTTTGTGTTTAAAGAGCTAAAAAGATAAATCTGTGTATATTCCTGTAATACCAAGAATATCATCCCTGCCGTTTCCACACCTGCTTTAATGTTATCAGCCGACTGAATGCTGACAGTTGTTATCACTCCCATGAGGCCCTGCTCTACCTCCTAGCTGGCTCAGTAGGCTGTTATCATCTACTGGTAAGCTGCATAACCGACCTGCATCATTATTAGACGCTCAGAGAAACTGGATGACGTAGTATAAAGAGATAAATGGTAGGGGAGTAATATAAAGAGAAAGTTAGTGTAACACTGAAAACACACCAAGCTGCAGGGAAGTACCGTTCGCCGCAATAATTACATTTTTCTGCATCCGGGAGGCGTGTTTGTGTGTTTCAAGCGGGAGGAGATTCTTTGTTGCAGGACTGCAGGCCACACTTTGTCGCTGCTTGGTGTGTTTTCGATGTAAGAAGCAAGGTTGGGGTGGTGGGTGGCTCAAATCAAGACTTTCACCCAGGAGACCGGTGTTAACTTTCTTACATAATGTTTTTAAATTAATTCACAACTTCCATTGTGTTAAAAAGGTGGTCCTGACCAAGCTAACACTGTTACCATGTCAATAGATGATAACTGGCTTCCTACCTACTAGTAGGGGTAGCAGGCCCCTTCTAACCCATATCTATGAGGCTGATAACCACTGACAATCCCCATTCAATGGAGTGATAACATTTAAAATGGATGTTTTCCATCAGAATTATTGTAAGAGCCATCCACAAATGCCCACATGAGGCCTTTAGAGCACCGGACATGAATAAATCTTCAGCTCAGTGTCGTATTATGACTAAGAGAGTGAGTCAAAGGCGCCGGTTCAAAAAAGGGCGTGCTTCTGTTGTGAGGAAATGTCACCCCTACCTTTAGTGCAGAGTGGTCAGTACTCAAGCTGGCAAGCAAGGTTTTTGGAGAGGCACTTTGTATTCTGTCAGGCCATTTGGGAGAAGCTGTTAGCACGGAGGAAATGAGTGTGGAGCTGCTTTCTGAGGTGACCTCCATTACTTTGTGTTAGAAGCAGAGCAAAGTCCACCTCATGAAAAGAGAATGAGTTCCATGTCTGTGATGGATGAGGACTGAAGGAGGACAAAACATCCAGGAGGCTGAGATTTATGTCCAATAGGCTTACCTGCCCTGAAGATGTTTTGGTCTACCTTCATAGTAGTCTCACGTAGCCAGACCTAGACTTTCGAAATGTTATCAAACTAAATGGATTTAATCCTGATGGTGAAACGAGTAATTTTGCGGGGGGTTGTGACGCTGAACTTTTTTTATCCACATATGTATTAGTCTTGCGTAGCCAGACTTATCTCCACAGCGCTGCTGGGGGAAAGTCTGGATTCAATGTGCTTTCACTCCTGGATAGTGAAAAAAAAACTCCCTGGCCTGTTTGTATTTCCTGAAACCAATCACAATCATCCTTGGCGGGGGCCACGTGTCGGAAGGTAACCTGTTTCAGTGTAACACCTACGTGAAAATGTTGTAAACATATTCTTTGTGGATCTTTACAATCATTCACTGACAGAACAGAGCAGGCTGCCTTATTGCAAAAACTTGTAATTTTCAGCGCGTACGTTGAAAACTCGGAGGTTGTTGTTTAGCAAAGGGGAACATGGACACGGACTTCCTGTGCGGACAGGAAGTAACAGTATCCCAGCACTGTTTGGTAAGCCCGCCAGACTAAACAACAACAAACATGGTCACAGTGGAGGAGGTCGTATTAAAAAAGCGGAGGCAGCGTTGTAGGTCTGTGAGCCCATTAAATACATCAATATAAAAAACATTTCTGTATGTACAGTAATAAATACATCGCCACTGCATTCTGCCATTTTTAAAGTTTCTTCATAAGCTCTGGAAACTTTTCAGAGAAAGTGCAGAAATACGGAGAAAATGAATGCAGAGTACGGACAGAAGTCTCCGTCCGTATCTGATGTTGAGCATAAATGAGCCTTAAGACAGTTAAAAACATAAGCAGCATCTTTTTCCCATTAACATGATTTTCATAGAAGAAACAGATGAAGGGTGAGTTATCAGGAGATTAGGTAACACTTAACAATAAGGTACACAACATTTTGAGTAGTTACCAACTGCTGGAGTTAATGAGTTATAGAGTAGTTAATGATTAGCTAATGATTAGTTAATTGAAAAACGAGTGAGGAACAAATCAGGAACAACTTGATAATTGATGAATCATTAATAAGTACTTCTCTAATTCCAAATGATGAGTGACTAGAGAACAGACAGGTAGATCCTTTATTAATTAATCATTAAATAATGATCCGTTCATGATAGAGCTGCACGATATGGGGAAATATGCAATAACGTTGTTGAATATTGCGATAACGATATCAGTCATATCAGTTCTGCCTTTCTGCTGCTTTTAGTATTCTGCTAAAATACAACTAATTGCGAAGTTATTTCTGACATTTTATTGAACAAATTGAACATTGAACACAAAAGGCACCATTTTAAAAAAAGAATAATAGTTACATTTTAAAGAGCAGTTTTCTACTGATACTCTCTTTCAACTAACTCAAAAATTGGAGTGACTTTTGCGATATGTCGCAGTCTTTCACGATGTGTTTATTGCGAAAGTTGATATTGCGATGGCTATAAAAAGAAAACATATTGTGCAGCCCTAGTTCATGAATACTGATCACTTTCTTCATGAATTGTTGCTGATTTTCTCTGAACCAGCTGCTGAGCGGCACAAAACTAGTAACGACTCATTAATTACTAATTACTCAAACATTATTTACTGTA